>CAMZMU010000093.1:8766932-8842326 GCA_947311845.1 Poa pratensis | reverse complement strand
TGCTATCGTGTCATGTGTTTTGGTCTGAGAAATGCCGGGGCAACTTATCAGAGGTGTATGCAGAAATGCCTGCACTCTCAGATGGGCAAAAATGTGCAAGTGTATGTCGATGATATTGTCATCAAAACTAAGGAAAAATACTCTCCTCGAGGATCTCGAGGAGACATTTGTGAATTTGAGAAAGTATCGGTTGAAGCTTAACCCGGACAAGTGCACCTTTGGTGTCCCGGCTGGAAGTTGCTCGGATTCCTGGTGTCCAGCCGAGGTATCGAGGTTAACCCGGCCAAAATCCGAGCTATTGAGAGCATGAAGTTACCGAAGTGTTTGAAAGATGTGCAGAAGTTCACAGGGTGCCTAGCCTCGTTGAGCCGATTTGTAGCTCGGCTAGGAGAAAAAGCCTTACCTTTGTACCAGCTCATGAAGAAAAGTACCGGGTTTACATGGACCCCGCAGGCCGACGTGGCGTTTGGCGAGCTGAAAAAGATGTTGTCCACTGCCCCGGTGTTAGCGTCACCATTGCACAATGAGCCGATGTTACTTTACATTGCGGCCACAAACCGAGTTGTAAGTGTGGCAGTGGTGGTGGAGCGCGAAGAAGGTGGCAGGTCGGTGCAGAGACCGGTGTATTACTTGAGCGAGGTGATCTCTACCTCGAAGCAGAACTATCCTCACTACCAGAAGATGACGTACGGTGTTTACCTGGCGGTCAAGAAGTTGAAGCATTATTTCCAGGAGCATCCCATGACGGTGGTGTGCGAAGCTCCAATCTCGGAGATCATCGGGTGCAAAGATGCAACTGGCCGAGTTGCCAAATGGGCGATTGAGGTGTCTCCATATGCACCACATTACGAGAGAAGAGACGCAATTAAATCCCAGGCGTTGCCGGACTTCTTTTGTGATTGGGCCGAGATGCAGTATGAGCCACCCAGGCCGGACTATAATTATTGGAAAATGCATTTTGATGGGTCCAAAACAAAGATCGGGCTGGGGGCTGGTAGTCCTCACCTCGCCAAAGCAAGATCAGCTGAAGTACGTGCTGCAGATTCATTTCTCAGCATCAAACAATGTGGCGGAGTATGAGGCCTTAATCCATGGCCTCAAGGTGGCAAAGGAGATCGGTATCCGGCGTGTAGAGTGCTTCGGCGATTCCGACCTGGTGGTGCAACAATCTTCTGGAACTTGGGATGCTCTGGATGCCAACATGGCGTTATATCGGTTCCATGTGCAAAAGATATCCGGGTTCTTTGAAGGGTGTGAGTACAGGCATATACCTCGGGCAGAAAATGATGCTGCCGACGTGTTGTCAAAGCTCGGTTCATCAAAGAGGCAGTACCACCAGGGTAGCCCTGAATCACTTGAGAACTCCTTCAATCAAACCTTCTCCTGAATCCGAATCTATTTTCATCCCGGCGGAGCAAGAGCCCGGACCTGTTCCAATGGAGGTAGACGTCGGATGCGTTTGGTCGGACCCGGGGACTGCGTGGCAGAGCTCGGGGACTGCACACCAAACCTCGGGGACTGCTCATCCAGACTCGGGGACTGGTCGCAGGATGGTGGAGGAAATAATGGAGGAGATTATGGTGGCCGAGCCAATGGAGGTGGATGAGGAACTTTTTCCTTTGCACCCGGTGCCGGAGTGGGCGGAGCAAATTATGAAGTTCATAACGGAGGGAAGCACGCCAAGTGACACAACCGAGGCTAGGAGGATTCAAAGGAGGGCCAAGGCGTACACCATCATCAACAAGGAGCTCTATAAAAGAAGCGTAACCGAGGTGTTGCAACGGTGTGTTGAGCCAGCTGAAGGCAAGGAGATGCTTTTGGAGATCCACCAAGGAGATGTGGTCATCATTGCAGCACAAGAGCTCTGGTGCCAAGGTGTTTAGGCATGGGTTCTATTGGCCCACTGCTCTTGCTGATGCAGAGGCCATAGTCCGGAGATGTGAAGGATGCCAAAGATTTGCCAAGCAAACGCATATGCCGGCTTCGGCGCTCAAAACAATTCCTATCACTTGGCCGTTTGCGGTATGGTGTTTGGATATGGTGGGAGAGTTCAAACCAGCCCGAGGTAACATGACACACATATTGGTGATGGTGGACAAATTCACCAAGTGGATCGAGGTGAAACCAATCCGGAAGTTGGATGGTCATTCAGCAGTGACTTTCTTGAAGGAGATTATTCTGCGATATGGCTACCCCCATAGCATTATCTCGGACAACGGCACTAACTTTGCTGTTGGAGAGTTCGCTCGGTTTTGCATGAACAAGGGAATCCGGCTGGACATAGCCTCGGTGGCACACCCGGAGTCTAATGGACAGGTGGAAAGATCAAATGCTCTAGTGTTGGCCGGCATCAAGGCTCGGCTCATTGAACCACTGCTGAAAACGCCGGGGTGTTGGATAGATGAGATACCAGCAGTACTGTGGGGTCTAAGGACCACGCCAAATCGATCGACTGGCTATACGCCATTTTTTATGGTCTATGGGGCAGAAGCTATGCTACCCACTGACATCGAGTATGATGCGCCCAGAGTGGCAATGTACACTGAAGCCGAGGCAAAAGAGGCTCGGGAGGATGCAGTAGATCTGCTTGAGGAAGCGAGAGAATTGGCCTCATCTCGGTCAGCAATTTACCAGCAAGGTCTCCGACGTTATCATAGCCGGAGTATCAACCCTCGTGTGTTTCACGAGGGAGATTTGGTGCTGAGGTTGGTGCAGCGCAAGAAAGGCCGGCACAAGTTGTCACCTCCATGGGAGGGACCGTTCGTTGTGAGCCGAGCTCTGCTCAATGATTCCTACTATCTTATAGATGCGCAGGAACCAAGGGAAGATGGGCTGGACAACCCCGAGTCAGAGGTCAGGCGACCATGGAACGTAGCTCTACTCCGACCTTTCTACTCATGAAAGGCGCAATGTATGTACCTCGGTTAATCCTTAATAAAAATGTCGGCACTCCGAGGTAAAGCTCGGGGACTGCCTCGCTCTTGTGCTTATGTTTTATCTCTGTTTGTCAGTTTTGTTCATATGCCGAACTATTTTGAACCTCGTCTCAAACTTCAAGTAATGTGTGCTATGAAACTAATCTTGTGACTCGACTGGCATCTGCCTAAAAGGTAGTCAAGAGCAAAGAGGAAAAAACGTGGGAGACATGAAAATGAACTCGGGGACTCGGTCCAAAATTATAGTTCGGCATGTGTCGTTTACTAACCCCTGTCTTTACCTTTCGTTTATGTCGGATGACTTTGAAACATACCTCGGAATTTACCAAGTACTGTATGCTATGAACAACAATCTTGTGACTCGACTGGCATCTGCCTAAAAGGTAGTCAAGAGCAAAGAATGCCAAACATAGTAAACACGAAAGTAAACTCGAGCAATCATTCAAAAGGATTCGACGTAAAGCTTAGAAAAGCATGGTTCGGATAAGCATGATAGTAACAGAGGTAGCAAAAGGAACTACTTAAGTTTGATTACATCTGCGTCCCGGCATACCGGGGATTTAATGAAGTTTTTTGGCCAAGCATGATAGTAACAGAGTTCAGGTCGAGGCATCAGGAATTACGTCGGCAGCAGCCGAGGTAGCCTGGGAGGTGCTGGCAACGTCGGCAGTAACCTCGGCACCAGCTTGTGGAGAAGCCTCGGTTTCTGCTTCGCGGGTGTCACCATCGTCACCTTGCTCGGCTTCGACGTCGGATTCTGTTTCGTATTCATCCTCTTCTGGCTCGTCATCTTCGGCGTCGGAGTAGGTGTCTCCCTCGCTCAAGTTCTTGGTGTTGGCATATCCAGCGAAGAAGGAAGCCATCTTTTCGCGCCGCTGGATGAGAATTGGGTCCGTGGACCAGGGCGAATTTCGGCGAAGAGTGTCCATCTTTTCGAGGTCGAGCTTCTCGCACCAAGTCATGATGAATTTGAGAGCGGCATCAGCTCCAGCGCGAGCCGAGGATGAGCGCCACTCTCGAAGTCTTTGTTCGGCTTCACGAAGCTTGGCGGCGAGCTCAGGCGTAGTATTGGGAGCATCGGCAAGAGGCCACAAGGCTCGGAAAGCAGACACACCTGCATCAAGGAGTTCGGACCCAATGGTTTTCAAGGGATGGATCCGAGCTTTGATGGCCACGATGTGGTCCTCAATGGTCCAGGCGGGGTTCGTCTCGCTACGCCTCTTCCTGTGCTGATCAGTGATATTGCGAGCCGAAACTTGGGTGTAGGTGAAGTGCTCTGCAGAAGATAGCCTGTTAATAATGAAAGAAACAGTTCGGCAAAGAGCCAGTACTGTTGAGGACAAAGCAAGGATAAGGGGGGCAAGAAGCTTACCGTCCATTTCTTTGTTGATACGTTCCAGCGTCGGGAGGAGCTGGTTAACCGAAGCTTGAAGGGCTTCATAAGCCTCGGTGGCCGAGGTGGCGCGGGCCTCGGCTAACTGGAGCGCATTCTCATGTTCCTTGGCGGCATCCTCCCGAAGTTTCTTCTCTGTTTCAACAACACTGGCCTTTTCCGCCTGCAGCTGCTCTGTTTCCGACGTCCGCAGCTCGTGATGCGCTTCAGTTCCTTTACCAGACGAGCTACTTCGGCTTTCTCTAGTTGGAGCTTTTCGTCCAAAGAGTTCTTTTCTGCAAGGACGGCCTTGTGCTCGTCGTGGAGTTTCTTGTGGTCAAACAGGAGGGTATGGAAGATGTCCGTGCGGACGTTCATAGTATTCTGCAAGGAAGAAAAACATAGCTCGGTTAGAAAGGCTATACCTCGACAAGAGTCTCGGGGACTCGGAGTCAAATCATTGGAAAAATGTTGCCGGGGTATGCCTCGACAGGAGTCTCGGGGACTCGTACCCGAGGTGCATGATAAAGTAAGGTAAAATGGTTTGAGATTCAAGCCAAACAATTTTAACTCCGGCGGAGCGTCAATAGTTTACCTCGAATCTCGGGACTGGGAATGGTGGATATTAGATGAGATACTGCATGAAAGTAAAGAGAATAGGACTTACGTCGATGTTTTGAGCAGCACGCAGGGCAGCGACTTGTAGGTCGTGACGCTTCGGCCGCAGGCGCTGTTTCCCGCAGGGTGCTCACCTACCGGAGCAGCTAGGGAGGCCGAGGAGACCTCGTCTGCAGAATTCCAGTCTGCGTTGTAGTGTTCCAAGGAGCCGAGGCTCTGGTCACTGTCAGTGCGCAGAGGAGGATATCCCCACGGTCCGCCCTGCTCGATGCCCCTAACCGAGGCCTCCAAGGCTTGAGCAGCCTCGGAGCTTGAAGCAGGCCGGTTATCCAGTATAAGAGATGTCCTCCGAGCATATTCGTCGGCCGGAGGAGCAGTCTCATCAACGGGTGCGGCAAATGGAGGAATTCGGCGTGTCACCGGGGAGGAGACCTCGGTTGCATCCTTGAAGGAGAAGAGATAGTCAGGGTGCCAGACCCAGATGTTGGTTTGGGGGTGACCTTAGACTTCACCCTCTTTCTCTTTCTCCTTGCCTTTCTCCAACGGCAAGGTAGTCTGGCGAACTGGTTTTTGGGGCTGCTGCTTGGGCTGCTTGGGCTGTTGCTTCTGCTGAAGCTTCTGCTGTTGCTGTTGTTGGTTGCGGGCAGTCTGGCTGCGGGGGGAGAGTCGAGGCTCCGGCAAGGCGGTAGCCGGAGTGCTGGCGCGATTGGTCCCCGCACCGTTTGAGGACGCGGAGAACTCTGACCTCGGGTGGGGGCAGATTTCTCCAAGGCCGGGCCAGACCTCGGTGGAGGAGATACGGGGCGAGAGTTCGTCGGGGTGGTCGTGGCTTCAGAGGCACCAACGGGTGCAGTCATGGAGGATACCTCCTGATCCACTTCTATGGGGTCACTGCAACGAAGGAAGATGGTCAAGTGTTAGTACCGAGGTGATAAGTTTAAGCAACAAACTTTGTTGGCTATAGAAGCAAAGCATTACCCATCCGAAGTAGGAAACTTCTTGCCCCCTCGGGCATGAGGAGGATTTCCGGACTTCTTCAGCCGACGTCTCTTGACCGGAGCCGCAGTGGGTCCGGAGGCTCCAGTGGCGGATGGTTCGGCGGCCGAAGTTGCGGCACCAGCGCGTTTCCGGCTGGTTGCTGGAGTAAAGTTCGGAAGGTGAGGAAGGCAGGAGATAGGTACCGCGTTTATTGGTTCCATGACGAGAAATCCCTCCTCGTCATCCGAAATCTCTTGAACTGAAGCTTGTGCTTGAGGCTTACCCGCGGTGGTGACGCGGGCCGAGGCAATGGGCATGTAATCCTCGTTGTCAGGGTCCTCGTTGGATGGTGGGTCCTCGACAGGAAGATCCTTGCCGAAGTGGTCCGCAGGATGGACTCCATCCTCGGCGGTCTGGCGGGAGAACAGCTATATGGCAGACATATGAAAAGGAGTTAGGAAGAAAATGGTCAAGATGAACGTCGGTAGCAAGACCTCGGTGGTAAAGGAGTACCGAAGAAAACGTCGGAACAGCGTACCTGTTTTGGTGGCTTGGTCCTGTAGTGGGGTTCCCTTCCCCATGTCCAAGCGTCAGAGATCTTGGACTTGGTGATAGCTCGGACTCGCCGAGCTACAGCGGCGTTGTCCAGTGCAACATGCGTATGGCGGGTTGGATCATAAAGACCGCTCATGTGGCAGATCTTGTGAGTCCTCGCCTGGAGAGGGGAGACCCTGCGCTTCACAAATGTGCAGGCCAGATCGTCAGCCGTCAGGACTTTCCCGTCGTTCGCAGGGTCCTCCGGGTCCTGCCATTTCGCAACATACCCATGGATGGACTTGATTTCGCTGGTGAGAGGGGGAGTGTAGTCCCAGTTGAGCGGTTCGGTAGGAGGGCTGAGGTTAAACACCGGCAGATTGAGGAAGTCCTCTTCGCCGGAGTTCTTCACGTAAAACCACGTCCGGAGCCACTTGCGAACGGTGTCCGGAGTAGCGATACGTGGGAAGATGGAGTTTCGGCGAGGAGCTATGATGGCTGCTCCGCAGGCGGTTAGTAGCTTGGGCAGATCCTTGTTTTTCGGATCCGGGATCACTTGCCGCTTAAGTTGGAAGTAGCGAGAAAAGAGGTCTACCGTGGCTTTGAGGCCGAGGTATCCCTCAGAGAAGGAAACGATGCAGGAGAGAGTGGTGATGGCGTTGGCGGGGAGGTGATGAACCTGGAGTCGAACTTGTCGAGGAAGCTCCGGAAGAAATCACTAACGGGCAGTCCGAAGCCGCGCTGGAAGTGCGCGACGAAGACCACCCGTTCCCCTTCCTTGACTTGAGGCTCGAGTTCGCCCTCTGGCAGGCGACACTCTACCCCGGCGGGAATCCGCCGAGTCGCCCTGAGCCACTGGATTTCATCCGGAGTTACATCCGAACCTTCCCAGCCGGCTCGTTCTCCGACCTCCAGTTCGAGGTCTGGAACCTCGGTTTGTTCCGAAGTCTCAGGAGGAGACATCTCGGCAGAATCAATCTGCAGAAGAGTGCACAGAAGTTTAGCAAAGGAAAAAGTGAATCTGGAATCTAAGGCTATATCTGGCTAACTCAGGAGGAGTTGGACGGCTATCTAATATACATAGAGGCATATCTATGCTAGGCGAGCATCTATCCGAGGTATGAAACTCGCTACCCAAAAAAGTATGCAAGTAAGATCTACCGGAGGAGGTAAATAGAGTTTTATTCAAGAACATATGAAGAACCACAGCGCAAAGAGGAAGAAACCTAGGGCAATGCCTAGGGTATCAGAAAGGGAGTACATACCGTGAAAACGAGGTGCTGAAGGGCGGCGCCGGTGACGCGGTCGCAGCGGCGACGAAGGAGCTGCTCGTCGGCGGCGGCGGGAACGTGTTTCTCTCAACCGGAAGCGGCGGCACTGGTGGCGATGGAGGCGAGAGGGCGAGTGAGGAAGAAGATGGCGAAGTTACCCGTGGGGCCCTACTTATAGCCGCGCGCGGTAACTGCCCGCATTAACTGCGCCACTACCGCGCGGTTATCGGGAGGCGCGGGATCGTGTGCGAGTGGGCGCACGGTTACGCGGTCTGCGGCCGCACGATCGGCCACATCGTGGGCCGCAGAGTGGCAACCGCCCACCCCGGATTTCCTGCGCTGGTCAGCACAAAATCGAGGGGTCGTGGGCGGTCAAGTACTTGAGTGCGCAGGTGCGCTGTTCGGTGGGTCCGGCTGACGAGGGCGGCGTGTGGTCAGAATCTGCTTGGCAGAGGTCCGGATTCCGAAGCCCGGGCAGAGATTCTTCGCCACGTACCTCGGAAAATCTTGAGGCAAGTTGGTGCTGAGTCAGATAGCTCGGAGAGTTCAGTTCGCATATCTACCTCGGATTGGATGGTGGTGTATGGGAGGTACCTCGGCATGACTATGTTGGAGGTCGGTTTAGGAGGTGGTGTAAGGCTTGTTTTGAACCTGCTACGGCCCTCCTTCCGAGGTCGTAGGACCGCACCAGCTTCGGGGACTAATGTCGGGGGAGTATCCCCGGGTAGGGTCAAGGCTTGGCATAAGGTGGTGTTCCAAGTTGTGCCGAGGTACGGAAAGGGCCGACCTGTTTGGGCCTGGGAAGGTCCGAGCTTCATCTTGACCTGGAGAATACAGGCCGACCTATTTTGGCCCAGAGGGGTCCGAGGTATACTGTTGGCCAGGGCCGAGGTTCACAGTCCGAGCTATGTTCTGCCGACCTAACTACCTCAGTGCGGTGGTTTGTGTTGTGGGTGCAGGAGGTGTGGGAAGGAAGTAAGATCCGAGCTAGTAAAAGATATTAAGCGCAAGACCCAAGGTACGGCACGGACGTGCCGAGCTAACCGAGGTGATGGGCTGTAGGTCGGGCCGGAGTCAATGCTCCTGTCACTTCCAGCCGGGTACTAGAGCGCCTGACACGGGAGCGTCTGTCAAGGAGCATGGCAGAGGCGTGCTCCGGGTTCGGCGGGCCTGCACGTCTCCGACCGCTGACCACGCGAGGTCTGGGTAAAGGCTACGAGGTAGCTCTGCCAGGCCACGTCCTGTCTCGGTCAGAGGGGACATGCTAGCTCTGCCGTAGGCTACAGGAGATGGGCAAGCCACGTCTTGTCCCCGACCGAGGTACGGTGGTACGGTGGTGACCGTTGCAGAGGCATGGCAACAGTGTTCTGCGAGGGGCACAATGGTAACCCGGCTGGCCTATATAGTGGGCTTCACCCCTCCTCCTGGAAGGACGACGGACGTGAGCATCGAAGGAAGAGAGAAAGATAGAGAGGAAGCTCGGAACCTCGGAGAGACCTCGGTTCAGGCTCGGACTGCCTTTTCCTCTCTTTGTAGCATCATCTTCCACACGAGTTCTCACCATTGTATCATCATACAGCTCGAGGAGCAGCTTGTACTTGTCACTTGAGCTATACACTGACTAGGATAGTGCTGCAGTAGGGGTGTTACCTCCGCAAGAGGGCCCCGAAGCAGGGTACATCGTGGTGTGTTTTGTGTTCTTGCTTTCTTGGTTCTTTGTTCGTGTTCTTGCGTGTTCTTGCGTGTGCACTTCTTGAGTGCATAAACCCTCCCCGGATTCCCCCAACGACCATTCGGCCCCATCTTAGCCATACCTATGGCATCTGCCGTGATCCCACCACGACAGTACTACATATCAGACAATTTCACACTTTTGAAATGGCCAATTGCACATGATTTATCGAACCTTCCTACGTGGGTGGTCGATGGGTGGCCAATCACACATGGTTCGTAGATAGTGGGCGATTAGATTGGCTATCACACATATTTTTTCTAGAAAACGCGTGTGCTTTTTTCCGAAATGGAGGATGAACTCCCAGCCTCTGCATCAAAATAATGCAGATAACTTTCTTTTTTATTAATAATAGAAAACAGGAAACCACCAAAGACGATGTACATTGATGAGCTGGAAGCCACCGTTTAGAAGATAACTAGCTACACAAACAAGTTTGATGAAGGGAGTGGACCTGATCGGAACCAATTCCCCAGACTTCACACATAAACGTACATCATCTAAATCCGGAGGCCTCAACCAAGCCGCCCAATGGCGAACCGGAGCACAAACCGGTTCAACATACACTAGTACAGAACGACACATCGGAAACGGGCCAAAAACCCCATCGGAAACGGACAAAGGGTCCGTGTCCCCGCCTCCGTGACTGATGTGAAGGCCCTCATCGGTTACGGAGGTAAAACACCGTTTTCGATGAGGTCTCCATTTGGCAACGGTTGTGTCCAGACCTCTGTTTCCGATGAATCGGAACATCAGAAACGAAGATTCTGTTTCGACTCATTTGCGTTGTGGTTTCTTCATAAGCCTAGAGCTGTAATAGAGTTGCCACTGGACATTTAAAATCTGACAGCAGAAGCACAACAATGCTAACAAATCCATTCATAATGTATATAACAATTGTAACCATTACATAGCATCAAAAGATGATCAATTACACATATCGAGACTTCTCCTTCTTTCTCAGCTCACTGTCCATTTATAGTCCTCCACTCTTCTCCTTCTTCCTCAGCTCGCTCTCCAAGTAGTGGTTTCATGCTTCTCCAAATCATATATGCAGCATAATTGCTCACATCCTGAAGATAGATGGAGAAACTAAAAACATGGAACCATACCGAGATCGCAAGCCTCCGTAGCAAATATATTTCGCCAAATTCTTCATTTTGAGGCTTGCTCCATCTTGGACAGTGTCACCGAAATAATTCACAATCTAATACAAAACCAATAGAACATTTTATGAGTTGCTAATACAAATCACTCCATCTTGGACAGTGTCACCGAAATAATTCACAATCTAATACAAAACCAATAGAACATTTCATGAGTTGCTAATACAAATCACAAATCAAAACAAAGCAAAATTGACCGAAATAATTCACAATCTAATATAAAACCAATAGAACATTTCATTAGTTGCTAATACCAATCACATATCAAAACAGAACATCTCTAGTTCATGAGATCTTGCCTATGCCGCTGCAGAATATGACATATAGAGACAGCACAATTGATGAACAATCTAATATAAAACCAATTGATGAACTAGTTCATGAGCTGAGCGATTTAGATCTCATATTTTCTTCTCCGTGGACGGCGCCTCCAGATCGGCCACCTCCTCCTCCGTGGACGGCGCCTCCAGATCGGCCACCTCCTCCACCGTGGACGGCGCCTCCAGATCGGCCACCTCCTCCTCCGTGGACGGCGGCCTCCAGATCGGCCTCCGTTGACAGCGGATCCGCCACAACTGCTGCATCATCACCCGACGAATGATTTGTTTCAGCTCCACGTGGCCCAGAGGACGCGGGGCATCACCGCAGGTGATCAGCCTGACGCGCTCCCACACCTGTCTCATCACAGCCGCCTCCAGATCTGCCTCATCACGAAAGGATGCAGCTAGATCGGTGCGGCCGCTGGAGCTGCGGCTGCGATGGCGGGATCTAGAAGCGCCGGCAGAGGAAGCCATGAGAGAGTGAGGAGAGCAAAAAGCTACATTGTGCGGCGGCTAGGGTTGAAAGATAGACAGTGAGGGAGTGAGAATGAGACTGATGGCTTGCTCTGTCGGCAGTACATTTATAAGCGCCCAATTGGCAACGGACATTTTATATAACCGTTTCCATTGGATACAAGTTCACAACTACTATGTGCTATTGATTTCCGGAGCTGCATACGAACCTAATACATTCTACTGATTTTCAAAGTGCATACGAACCTAATACATTGTACTGATTTGCATAGCTGCATACGAACCTAACACATTCTACTGATTTTCAAAGTGCATACGAACCTTATACATTGTACTGATTTGCATAGCTGCATACGAACCTAATACGTTCTACTGATTTTCATTGCTGCATACAAGTTCACACCTAACAGCAGCACACAAAGACACAAAATCATTCTAGCAATGCTCACAAGAACATTTAACTGAGCTATTTCTGTTCCTCTATGCCGCTCCTTGCGCACAGCAACAACATGGTCAGATTTAGTCGAAGTGTTTCTTGGGCTCCATGCCAAACCAGCTAGAGCTACTGCAGTGTGCGGCTTCATCTCCATGTTCGCCTTCTTGACTATCAAGGCTACATTTTCCAGCTCTACAGCTTCCACTTCGACGCCATTAGCAAGCAGCATCTCAACATAATCTTCAATCCAAAAAAAATAATCACAGCTCACAGAATACTCTTCGCCCCTCCCCTGCCAAATGGTAAATAGAATCCAGAGGCAAATCAGCATCACACATAGAATAGAATCAATCAAAACTGGTCGAAGCGTCGAACTAACCCTGTGATTTGGACACTTGAAGTAGATCCGGCCTGGGTTCAGATCCGAACGCGACACTTGACGAATCGCGTTCCGACAGCGGCAGCAAACGCACTTCACAAGCGGCAGATCTGACCCGGCCCCGGCGGCGCAGGAGGAGGACGCATTCGATCTCCCCGACGAGCTCATGCTCTTGGCCATGGAGGACACGAGTGCGGAGTAAAAACAAGCTGGAGCAGAGTAACAAGGGCGAATCGACAGTCTTTTATAATATCCAAGATAGTGCTAAAAAAGGAATTTTATATACGCAACCTCGCCAACGGTTGTATACAAATGTCCGATGCCATTGAAGAACATATCGCACACGGAGTCACAAGAAACTCCGTTACCAACATATCGGCAACGGTTAATAATTCGCGACCGTTGCCTATGAAGGAGGGGACGCGGCCCAGCTTACCTGGCGGGGCGGGTTTTCTCACGCGGAAAGCGCGATTCTCCGTCGCCTAACTCATGCGGTTTCCATAGAGGGGTATCCGATGTGTCGTTCTGTACTAGTGATACCCTCAGCGCCACCACATAAGCACACTCAGAAGTCGATGCCCCGCCTTCCGCCAACCCATTTTCAGGAGAGATCAACGCAATGATCTTGTCAGGTCTGCCATCGACGCCACCACGCAATGGTGTGTGTTGGGAATGCCTATCACACACTGTTATTCCACTTTGACGTGTGTGCATTTTGACATGAACGCACACACTAAGGAAAGAGAACACTGGGCAATGGGAGGTGGGTAGCTTTTTTATAGCTTGTACAATGAACGATTTCATTTAATGTGGTCGCCGGAGTAAATATTATCCATTTCTATTTGGGAGTTTGTCAAAATTGGAAGGGTATGTGATGCGATGGTTATGGGACGTCGAAAAGAATATGAGTTCTAACACGTCAAGAGATCTATCAGTGTCCCTTTCCAAAAGATTTGCGTTCATGTGTTAATTGATGAGATGAAACAGAATCGTGTTCACATTTTATTCCCAAGGTGTAAGCATTGTAATTGTTTATGTTTGTTCCACAACCTTTGCCGGCGAGTCCGGTCCAAGGGCTTGGAGCGAGAGCGCAGTCGAAAAAGTCGTACACACGGCACAATCACAGATGCGAAAAGTAAAGGGACACAAAGATATAGGCGTGACTGATCTTTATTATCAATTGGTGTGTCTCTCTCCATACAATACATGGGTATATAGGGGAGAGTGGGTAGATGGAGGGAGCAAATATAGAGGGAAAACCCCCACCCCAAGAAAGGGTGGGCCCGCACGTTGCTGCATGGGAAAGGTTTCCAACACCCCTCTTGGTCTGACATCTCGTATTGTCTATGTGTCTCAACAACTCCGAAAAACCCAGTGGGAAAAATATGGAGAAAGAGCGCATAGAATACGTCTCCTCATGTTGCACGAATTGCCTCATCAAAAAACCTCATTGAGAAACATCAGGAAAACTCAAATAAGCGAAAAAGAGTATAGTCCACTCAGCATCAGGTTGAGTACTCGATCATATGGATCGAGATATTCAGATGGGTGTGTGAAAAATCTCCCACTGAGTCTGGCATTTCTCAAGTCTCATCATCTTGGTTCCACAAACACACTTCTCAAAAGATGATGTCAGTAATGATTTTGTGAACGAATCAGGGAGATTGTCACACGACGTAGTATGCAAAATCATCACCTTGTTCATCTTCTACAGCTCATGCATATAGAAAAACTTGGGGTTGATATGCTTCTTGAGAATACTCTTCATGTACCCTGATTGCACTTGCGCAACACAAGCTGCATTGTCTTCACAGATAATGGTGTTTTTTTACGGCGTTCAACCCACACGTCTGCTGAATATGGCGAATCATCCATTGAAGCCATGCACACTCTCGTGATGCATCATATAGTAATATGATTTCAGAGTGGTTCGTCGAAGTCGATACACGACTTTGCTTAGACGATTTCCAGGGAACAACGGTTCATCCACAAAGGAAAACATATCCATTATGTGACTTGGAAGTGTGCGGGTCCAACAGGTACCTTGCACCAGCATAGCCTACAAATGATAGGTTTTGATTCCTCCTATAAAATAGCCCAAAATATCTGGTCCCTTGCAGGTATCGAAAGACGTCCTTGATGCCTTTCCAATGTCTAGGTAGGCTCTGAACTGTACCTAGCAAGCAAATTGACAGCGAACGCAATGTCCGGCCATGTACAATTCGCAAGGTACATGAGGACTCCAACGGCGCTCAAGTAAGGGTATTCCGGTCCAGAATTTCCTCCCCCTTTTCTTAGGCCTGAACGGATCCTTATCTTGCCGCAAAGACCTCCCAATCAATGGGGTCTTCGAAGGATATGTCTTATGAAATCCAAATCTCTCTAACACCTTCTGGGTGTAGGCAGACTGGTACACTAGAATCCCAGCAGGGGAATGTTAAAGATGCACACCTAGACAGAACTTGGTTTTACCCAAATTGTTCACCTCGAATTCTGACATCAGGTAGGAACTCGCTTCCTCAATATCTTTAGGTGTACTGATTATATATAAATCGTCCACGTACACCGAGATTATACAGAATCCATCTTGGGATCACTGTATAAAGACACATGGGCAATCTTCGTTGCTCGTGTATCCCTTCTGATGAAGGGAATCGCTTAAGCAATTATACCACATCCTACCAGACTGGTTAGGTCCCTATAATGACTTCTAAAGAAGAACATTGTATAGGCCCCGATTTGCTCTCTTTGTTCGGAATGGGGATACCTTCCGGTACCTTCATGTAAATATCCCAATCAAGATTAACATATAGGTAAGCATTGACAACATCCAACAATTTCATTGTTAAGTCCAGATTTTTTGCCATTGAGATCGAGTATCTGAAGGTGAAAGGACAATGCAATGTCGCCTAGAGGGGGGGGGGGTGAATAGGCGCTTAAAACTTTTCTGGTTTAGGCTTGATAATTGCGGAATAAAACTAGGTGTTTAAATTAACAAGCCAACAACCTAAATATACTAGGCTCACCTATGTGCACCAACAACTTATGCTAAGCAAGACAAGCAACAAAATGATAGCAATAGAGAATACTTCAAGCACGAAGGCTATCACAATGTAAAGTGCATTAGTAAAGAGCTCGGGTATAGAAATAACCGAGGCACACGGAGACGATGATGTATTCCCGAGTTCCTCCTTCTTAGGGGAGTACGTCTCGTTGGAGAGGTGTGAGACACCACAAAGGTCGATCTCAATGCCACAAAGGCTCACCCTATTCTCCGATGAATCCATCAAGGCGGAATCCGGAGCCTTTACAACAACAATCCGAGGCACAACCCACAACTCGATTGGGGGCTCCCGAACGGCTACAAGTGACCACAAAGGTCTCAACCACCACAAAGGCGTCTAGGGTCCAAAGACCCAAGAGTAACAAGCTCACAAACTTTCAAATTCCACGAATCCTCGTGGAGAGCACAAACCGATGCACAAAGCAATGGCAAGAGCACAAGTGCTCAAAAATCCTTCACTCTCAAATTCCAACAAAGCAACAAATGCTTATGGGGGAATAAGAGAGGAATAACAATGGAGGAGAAACAACAAGAACTCCAAGATCAAGATCGACTAGGTTCCCCTCACTTAGAGGAGGAGTGGATTGATGGAAATGTAGATCTAGATCTCCTCTCACTTTCCCTCAAAGATATGCAAGAATCATGGGAGGGATTGAGAGGTAGGCAAGCTTTTCCAAAAGTCAACAATGGAGTAGAGAGAGGGAAAAAACGAGCTCAAGAGGTTAGAGAACCATTGGGGAAGAAACCCCTTTAAAAAGGCCCCCTTAAAATGTGCCCGTTGGGCAGTGCAGGGAGGCCGGCCTGGGAGTCGGCCTGGCTGGCCTGTAGGCTGGCCTGCGCAGAGAGCCCGGCCTAGAGGCTGGCCACCCAGCTGAGGCGCCCGGCCTGGGAGCCGGCCAGGCCGGCCTGGGGGCTGGCCACCCAGAACCCGAAATTGTAACACCCATAACTTTTTCATCCGGACTCCGATTTCGATGATCTTGGGCTCGTTGGAATCGCAACAAAGAGCTTTACGAGATCATGCAGAGAAACATCATAGTCCAACATGGGAGGATTAAACCAAATGGAGAAAGTTAAACCTTCTTTATAAAAGAACAACCGGTAAATCCTTCAACATCAAACCTCAACAAGATATTCATCAAGACTCCGTTTACTATGATCTTGGGCTTGTTTCGAAGATAATCACAAGCCTTACAAGATCATGCATATAAACATCATAGTCCATCATGTGAGGAGGAAACCATAAGGAGAGAGTTTGACCTCTCTAGAAAAGATAAACTGGTAAAACCTCCAATATAAAAAACGCCACAAGATATGCATATGAAATCCGTTTTTGATGAACTAGAACTTTGTATGGAGATGAACACAAGCTCTAAATTCTCACATGGATAAAAGCTAAATAAGAACCAAGAAAGATGATATGCCAAAAATGCAAAGGTTTGAGCTCTCCACAAAGATGCGATCAAGTTACTCACTTGACAGCCCTCTTGATAGTACGCCGTCTATCCTATAACCCTGTCTCCCACTAACACGACGAGACCGATAAAATAGAAACCCTATCAAGAACATACCTTTGCCTTGCGCATTCCACTTGAGCTAGATGATGACGATCTTGACTCCCTCAAGTTGGAACACCTTTCTTGATTGTGCTTGCTAGCACATGCTTGATGAAGACTTCTCCAAATACTCCCCCATACACCATTATAGGAGAGCCTTGCTATGCTCCATCTTCATGAATCCACTTGCACTTTATCTTCTGTCTTGATATAGGTGATGGCTTGGAGATAAACATGAATGTTCACTCAATCTTCTTTTCCAAGCCATGCTTGCAATAAACTCAACTCTCGATGACCATTCTTCATATAAACATTTGGATAGAACCTTGGTCATCACTTTATCTTCTAGAGTCCAACATATGAACTCCAATCTTTTCCCATGGATAAGATCTATAAGGATAACTCAATGCAAACATTAGTCCATAGGGATTGTCATTAATTACCAAAACCACGCATGGGGCAACACATGCACTTTCAATCTCCCCCATTTTGGTAATTAATGACAATCCCTTTTACGAGGGTTTATATGATGAATTAAGTAACCATGCAACACAATAAGCAAGGATGCAAGAGAACAAAGAACAAAACCATATTCCCTTAAACCCTCTAAATCTCTCCCCCATTGGCATCGATTGCCGAAATGGGTGAAAAATTATGAAGGCCAATATAATAAGAGCTCCCCCATAAAGTGTGCATTTCTCATGATATGAGTGAAATCAAATGCACATATCCAATGACGAATAGATGATGGGAGATCAAACTATATCAAGGATCCAAAGATTGCAAAAGAAAAACAAATTGAAAGATACTTTGACAAAAGAAGTAACCAATCAAAGGATCCGAAAAACCAATAGAACATAAGAGGATATTATGATAAGATCAACCAAGTGTTCTAATAATCAAGAGAGAGCTCCCCAAGGTACGTGCAAAAAGTAGGATTTGCATTTCATTATGGAGTGCACAACATGGAATCCTCACTGCCTCCTAGACAATTTTTGAACACAAACAAGAGAGTAGCAAATAGGTCCACAAGCTTATTGAGATGCAAAAGAAATACCAAGTGAAAGACAAAGCTTGTGCCTTTTAGAAACCACCAAAGAATCAAACGTAAAAACAAGGTGGTCACTAAAGGATTGGAATACCAATTAAAGATGTAACTACTCTCCTGTGTATACGTTTCTAAGTAGACATCAATCATGAAGATATAAGTCCACAAAGAAACATGCACACACAAAATAGATACTACGGTGAAGAACATGATATCCTAGTGGAAGTCATATATATACCAATAAGATCTTTGCTTAAAAGCATAGCACAAAGCTCAATTTTATCTTAAAAGGATATAGATGAACTTCCAACAAAATCTCATCATAGCATCAAGAATATCTACAAGGGAAAAAAGATTGTTGGGATCACTAGTACAAAACGACACATCGGAAACGGGCCAAAAACCCCTTCGGCAACGGAGAAAGGGTCCGTGTCCCCGACCCTGTCACTGATGTGAAGGCCTTCATCGGTAACGGAGGCAAAAAACCGTCACCGATGAGGCATAAGTTGGCTACGGTTGCGGACCCATCTCCGTTTCCGATGTATCGGTGCATCAGTAACGGAGATTCTATTTTACTCGTTTGCATTGAGGTTCTTTCAGAAGCCTACAGGAGCAATTCGGTTGCCAAATTACATTCAAAATCTCACAGCAGAAGCACAAAGTTGCTACCAAATCCATTCATAACGTATATAAGAATTATCATCATTACATAGCATCAAAAGATGAGTTACACATGCCTCGCTAATCCTATCATTCTCATGCCTCCCTAAACTTAACTTTTATGACACTCCACTCTTCTCCAGTTCCACCTTCTTCCTCAGTTCCGAAGCGCCGAAAATGGAATTCGACCTAGCAAAAGACTCGAGTAGCGGTTTCATGCTTCTCCAAATCACATCTGCAGCCAAATTGCTACACACATACACAAAATAGATGGAGAAACTAAAAACAAGAAACCACACCGAGCTCGCAAGCCTCCTTAGCAAATTAATCTTGCCAAATTCTTCGTAGCGAGGCTTGCTCCATCTTGGACGGTGTCGCCGAAATATAATAACGTCACCGCTGTGACATTTCGGCCACACTGTCTAAGACACTCTTAATTAAAAAAGTGTTTTGAACAGTGCAGCGAAACGTCACAACAGCGACGGTTCACGGATATGATCCCACTTTGTATTTAGCTCTTTTAAAGCTTGTTTGGATCTGCATAGCGCTTCTGCATATAAAATACATGGATGTCTAGTTAGAAAAGAGCCAAATATGATGCTACATGACATAAATACAATTTAACATGAAAACAGTTTACACCTTAAGCGCCTATATCCGTGTGCTTGCTGTCCGATCGAAACGATTTGGATGCAGAACTTGAAGGTGATGTTACCTTCAATTGCCTCACCATTTTTATGCATTGTCGCCGAAATATACTATTACTTCATACACTAGCTACACAAAACCATAACGAGGATTAACACATTGACAAAGGGTTGAAATTAATCTATTAGACTTCAAATACTAAAAACAAACACAACACAATACTAGACTTCAAATACTAGACAAGTTGAAGGTAATGTATTCATCATCGGCAGTACTAAAAACAAACACAACACAATACTAGACTTCAAATACTAGACAAGTTTTATATGCTACTTTAAAAAAAAATGTAAGATCTAGTGTTGAGGGGTGTATTCATCATCGACAGTACTACAATACTAGACAGAACACAATACTACAATACTAGACACTACTACAATACTAGATCGGTAGATGCTACTTTAAATAAAATGTAAGATCTAGTGTCGAGGGGTGTATTCATCATCGGCACTAGACAGAACACAATACTAGACTTCAAATACTAGACAAGTTTTCTATGCTATTTTAAACAAAATGTAAGATCTAGTCGGCTACATACCCGGGGAAGATGCACGGCAATAGACCAGTAGATCCGCGTCGGCGACATACTCGGGGAAGATGCGCGGCGGCTCGCCGACGAGCCGCTGGGGGATGCGCGGCGGCTCACGACGCGCCGCTGGGGGAAGATGTGCCGACGCGCCGCTGGGGGAAGATGCACGGCGGCGATGCCGGCCGGACGCGCCGCTCAGATCTGCGAGATAAGGGTTAGGTCTGGAGCCGTCGCCACACTATGACTGTGGAGTGAGAGTGAGAGTGAGAGCGAGAGCGTTAGGGTTGCCGCAGTGGCACATTTATAGCATATAACATCGCAAACGGAGGCGATAAACAACCGTTTACTCTAATTTCTTCACTGACACACTGGGCCTACTTACAAAGGATCGATAGAGTAATTGAACTAACTATCTACTCTACTTGTTCTGCTTACGCCCTGCCTCCGCGCCATTGTCATCCGCGGCGCGGCGTCGCTTCTTGCCGGTTGCCTTTTCCTCAGGCGCGTGCTCCTCCTCCTCCTCCGGCTCGTGCTCCTCCTTCTCCGGCCGTGCGTCCTTCTCCGGCGAATCCTCCTCTCGCGCCTCCTTCTCCGGAGCGTGATCCTCCTTCTCCGACGCGTCCTCCTCCGGTGCCTCCTCCTCGCGCCTCCTCCGATGCCTCCTCCTCCGGCGCCTCCTCCGACGCCTCCTCATCGTCGTCATCGGCGTCGTATTATTCCTGGCTAGAATAATACGGCTCCGGCGGGTCCTCCGGCTCCTCTTCCTTCGGCGACTCGTCCTCTTCGGAGTCGTCTTCTCCTTCGCGTGAAGACGGCGGGTCCGAGTCGTCGAGTCGTCTTCTACAGAGCGTGAAGATGGCGGGTCCGAGTCCGGCGGCCCGTCTTGATCCCACCATGGAACTTCACCGCGGTCTTCCGCGCTCGCGTCGTCGCTCGGGACTTCCTCGTTCTGCCACCAGGGTTCCGCCATGGCGGTTGTGCTAGTGTGGTAGATAATGTGGGAGAGAACGAAGGGGAGAATGCGGGACCTGCCTGGCTTCGTGCGGTTCCAGTCACATTTTATTAGCGTCGATCAGGCGGTTCCAATCCCTCGTGAATTAAGCCGCATTGAACAGGCGCGCTTCCAGATTGCAACTGCAATTTCCCAAGCACATCGCAAACGGATATACATAAACAACCGTAGCCATAGAGATACATATTGGAAACGGAGACAAATTTATGACCGTTGCCAATACTTTTGGTAACGGAGATATAAAATTCTCCGTAACCAATGTTGACGGACCAGCCTCTGCCAGGCCTCGTCCGCAACGCTAAAATCGCGATTCTCTGTCGCCTAACACCTGCCGTTTCCATAGAGGGGTATCCGATGTGTCGTTCTGTACTAGTGGATGCTCCGAGAAAGATAACAAGTATCAAAAAGGGCAAATGATTTTGCAAATTCATCAATATTGCATATGAGAGACTTTGAGAAGAAATGCTAGATTAACATATTGGGATTGGTGAATCAATAAATTGATCATATATATTCCCTTGATATGTAATCATCCCGGCTTGCTCACATTTGCAATAAATATGTTTTGATAAAGGCTTTGCAAGAATACATCAATTGCAACTAACAAGATTCATGCCATGATACAACCTACACAAGGTTGAAAGATAGAAAATATGCATGAGATAGATACTTGTTACTGAGATAGCATTGGTGATGTAGAAGATAAGAGTTCACGATTATCCGAGCTTGGCTCCAATAAGCACATGGTGATAACACCTTCCTTATAAATGAGACAAGCTCCCAATACATCTCCAAGTACCTAAAACCAATTCAAGTACAAAATGGTTCCCAAACTTATTGGGCCAAAGTAGTTAGAGCAACTACAATACATAGGACAAACTCCACATAAATATGTGCATATTGATATGAAATTGAATTTCATGCACATCTTAGCCATTTAGGATTTGTTGGAGTTTTATCCTATATATTGGATCAACGAAAGTAAGCATGCCATAAGATATACATATAGTAAATATGCATGCACAAGACTTCAAGAACCAAACGAGATACAAATTGGACAAAACACCAATTAAACCAAGAAAGCACACACAAGTGTGACAAGAAAGAGAATTGTCCAAATTATATCAAAAACCAAATCAACACATGATTGAAGATACCACTTTGAAAAGATGCCAAATGAAAGTAAGATACCAATTGATGAAAATATCATCAAGGAATAAACCAAACCCTCTACACTTCTCATGATGGCACAAAGTACCAAGACGAAAATGTTTGTCTTCCAAAGAGACACGTCATCGGGATCAAATGACAATTGAAGACAACTAATGTTCAAAAACATATAGGATAGCTCCCCCAAGATTTGTGCATTATTTATGATCTTGCATTTGAATACAAAATGCACACAAATGGAATCATCACACTCCATACATATTATTCAAACACTAGTCATGTTCAAGGAAAGCAATAAGATGCAAAACCAATTTAAAGAATGATGTTCTACTCAATGTAGGATAGCTTCTCCAAGAATGGGATCATTGCTTTTCCTAACACAAGAAAGCATAAAGCAATTTTGAGTAGAGCAACAAGGATCCAAAAGATACAAGGAAGACAAGAGGAGTTAGATCAAACAAATCCTTGGCAATAAAAATAAGGCAATTCAAAGCAAGAGCCAAAGTGAAGATGGTCTCCAAATTCCACCACAATATGAGTATCTTGTCATGGACAAGGAGTATATAGAGATAATTCTCGGTGGTATATATAAATGATATTGAAGACCAATTTCACAACAAATAAGCATATGGCAAAAGGTTAAGATTTAAAATCCAAAGCTTAAAATAGATAATATTCTTGATAGCTTCAAGTATTCACGCGATCATGCAAAGCCACTACAAAGAGTAGCTTGAAGCAATCGATTTCCCAAAAGATATATGCGAACATATTTGGGAAAGTACCAAGAATGTCCATCACAAACAAGATCCAAAGGTGAGCAAAAATATTTAAACAAATGGAACTTGTTTGAGAAACATGCCACATAGGAATAAGATAATGAAATATCAATTCTAGGTGGCAATACCTCACATGTTCACATTTTCTAGGCTTGTAATATGCACATAGCTTATTACTCCCCCATAATGTGATAATCCATTATTTTAAAACAAGAGGCAAACAAAACCAACTCGAGAAATTAATGGACATTATAGAATTTGAATTTCTCATGAGCATGACATACCACATAGAGAATAGATAATATTAATATCAACACTAAGTGGTATTCCTCATGTATACACAATTTTAGGATTGTGAAGTGCACGAAGCATATCACTCCCCCAAAATAGGATAGTCCATTAATCTCTCAAAAAGAGAGCCAACAAGATAAGATATCAAATAAAAGCAATAAGGCTCAACACAAATAATGGTGTGCAAACCAACATACACAATCTTGATTACTCAAGATAAGTAAGTAGAGAGCACAACACATACAACACTAGCAAGGTACAAAACCTAACACATGCAAGGGTGCAAGCAACTTTCAATGTATATATGATTTAAATAAAAGTTACCGCAAGGAGGAACATTGGATATGAGATAGAACAATATAATCCAAATGACTTGGCTTGAGATAATATAATTGATGAAGATCCCTTAATTCTTCATGATGTAGCCAAGTCTCCAATGCCCTCCAACAACACCTATTGATCAAGTTTTAGCTTGTTGGTCCCCAACCAAGTTGGGTCCTAAGAGGTTAGTCACAATAGGCTTGGCAACCCAAATGGTTCTTTTCTTGACACCACTTTGAGTACCAACATATTTGGCAAACACATTGCCAACCTTATCCTTCCGAAGAGAATAAACATCATCAATTATAATGGGGTTGGATAAGGTACCATTAGTGCATGAAGAAGCAAAGTGACCCTTCTCACGGCATAAGTAGCAACATTGGCCTTTTCCTCTCTTCTTAGTTGGAGTCTTGACTTGAGGAGGGGTAGCTTGATTCTTCTTGGGAAGAGGCCGTTCTTCAACTTGAGGAACTTGAGGCTTCTTCCCTTGTTGCTTCTCACTAAGAGCTTCTTCTTCAAAGGGCAAGATCTAACATGGTGCCCTTCAACTTTGCACTTGAAGCAAACAATCTTGGCCGAATCTTTAACTTGTTCTTGGCCCTTTTTCTTCTTGTTAACTTGGACTTGTTCTTGATATTGGAGTTGAATCCAAGTCCACTCTTGTCATTGGGGCGTCTTTGAACACTCAACATATTGTCAAGTGTAGAATCCCCAACATGACGCTTTTCCAAGTCTTTCTTCAAAGAAGTGACTTGGGCCTTGAGCTCATTTAATTCCTCTACATGGTTAGTATCAACACAAACACTAGAGGAAGTAGAGCTTCATTGTTAGAGCAACAAGGCAAGGAAAGTAATTCATCACAAGATTTAGCAATATTGTGATGTGAATTACTAGGACTAGCACATGGCAATAAAGCATTTGAGAAGTTGTGCCATTGTCCACATGAGGCTCACAAGATGTTACCTTTGACATAATAGCCTCATGAGCTAACTTTAGCTTAGCATAGGATGCTAGAAGATCCTCATTAGAGCTAGAGAGCTTTTCATGACTTTCTTCCAATTTCCTATACTTGCTAGTTAGCAACTCAAGTTGAGCCCTTAGCTCAACATTCTCCTTCAAAATAGATGCTTCACAAGAAGTGGAGTTAGTAGCACAAGCATCATCAATATTAGAAATGGAAGAAGACAACTTGGCAAGCTCATCATTTTAGATAGTTGAGTTTGGAGTTGATCATGAGACTTGATAAGGAGAGAGTGTTCACTTTCTAAAGCCTTGTGGCTTTGTCAAGTCTCTCTATGTCCTCAATTAGTCTAGCATTGCCAACACCAAATTCAACTTTTTCCTTTTTAAGCACTTTATATTTAGCAATAGCATGATCTCTTTCCTTAATGATTTTAGCAATAATAAGATCATTTGATTCATCAAGAGATTCAAGTTTCTCCTCAAGAGACACTCGAAGCTCTTGCTCTTCCTCAAGAGCATTTTAAGGATGCCTTTTCATCATCCTCTCTCTCAATTTGACATTTCTCATCAAATTGAGTTTCCAAGTCCTCAATGATTTCCCTACTCTTAATAGCATAAGCAATGATTTCACATAGAGGAGGGATAGCTTTGCTACCTTTGGGGAGAGCACCAAATACCATCTCACCCTTCTTTGTTATGGATTCAACATCCATATGCTCCATGAGAATCCTCATCCACATCATCACAAGATGTAGAGGGTTCCAAAGGTGGAGATACCTTTGAATCTTAGCCATAAGGCAAAAGTGGGTAATGGACGTTGATGATGAAGAATTACTTGAAGCACCATTGAGATCCATGTCTTGTTCCAACAAATGTTGGGATTCCTCTACATTGTTAGCCACACAAATACTAGAGGATATGGAAGAATTATTTTCATGGCAACAAGACATAGGAAGCATATCATCATGAGATTTAGTTGAGCAACTATTACATGATATGCAAGGACTAGCAACACTAGCATGTAAAACATTTGGAGTGCTAGAAGTGTTTAAGTCCAAAGATAGACATTGCAATGAGATAGAGATGAAGTATAGTCAATAGAATATTCACCATCAACAAAGCAATTTCTATCACCACTCACCATATCATTACCTTGTGACAAATCACATGTTGGTGAAGTGGAAGAAGTTGTGAACTCATCACGGCCGGAGGTGGAGGAGAACAATCATCCTCAATAATGTTGGACACTTCATATATATCTTGAAGCTTGGTCCAAAGCTCATGAGCGTTCCGAAAAGGCATGATTGAAGCAAGAACTACATCGCTCAAAACACATATAAGCCATTAGAAACTAGAGTTCGAGATGAGAGTTTTCCTCATCCTCTAAAGATAATTCTTGGGAATCCTTTGGAGGAGAAAAACCACATCTACAATCTCTTAATATAATTTGGACCCATGGCCCTAAAAGATTAAGCATGCGAATTTTCCAAACATCATAATTTGTGCCATCGAATATAAAGTGGGATCGTGCACTAATTCTCTAAACGACATCTTTACTCTCTAGGCGGTAAAGCCCAAAAAGAGAGCCCAGGCTCTGATACCAATTGAAAGGACAATGATGTCGCCTAGGGGGGGGGTGAATAGGCGATTAAAACTTTTCCGGTTTAGGCTTGATAATTGCGGAATAAAACTAGGTGTTTAAATTAACAAGCCAACAACCTAAATATACTAGGCTCACCTATGTGCACCAACAACTTATGCTAAGCAAGACAAGCAACAAAATGATAGCAATAGAGAATTCTTGAAGCACGAAGGCTATCACAATGTAAAGTGCATAAGTAAAGAGCTCGGGTATAGAAATAACCGAGACACACGGAGACGATGATGTATTCCCGAGTTCCTCCTTCTTAGGGGAGTATGTTTCGTTGGGGAGATGTGAGGCACCTCAAAGGTCGATCTCAACGCCACAAAGGCTCACCCTATTCTCCAATGAACCGCACCACAAAGGATTGGTTCACCTTCCACTATCGGAATCCTTCAAGGCGAAATCCGGAGCCTTTACAACAATAATCCGAGGCACAACCCACAACTTGATTGGGGGCTCCCGAACGGCTACACGTGACCACAAAGGTCTCAACCACCACAAAGGCGTCTAGGGTCCAAAGACCCAAGAGTAACAAGCTCACAAACTTTCAACTTCCACGAATCCTCGTGGAGAGCACAAACCGATGCACAAAGCAATGGCAAGAGCACAAGTACTCAAATCCTTCAACATCAAACCTTAACAAGATATTCATCAAGACTCCGTTTTCTATGATCTTGGACTTGTTTCGAAGATAATCACAAGCCTTACAAGATCATGCATATACACATCATAGTCCATCATGTTAAGAGGAAACCATAAGGCGAGAGTTTGACCTCTCTAGAAAAGATAAGCCGGTAAAACCTCCAATATGAAAAACGCCACAAGATATGCATATGAAATGCGTTTTTGATGAACTAGAACTTGGTATGGAGATGAACACAAGCTCTAAATTCTCACATGGATAAAAGCTAAATAAGAACCAAGAAAGATGATATGCCAAATATGCAAAGATTTGAGCTCTACACAAAGATGCGATCAATTTACTCACTTGACAGCCAATCTTGATAGTACGCTGTCTATCCTATAACCCGGTCTCCCACTAACACCACGAGACCGGTAAAATAGAAACCCTATCAAGATCATACCTTTGCCTTGCGCTTTCCACTTGACAGCCAATTTTCGCATGAGCTTGATGAAGACTTCTCCAAATACTCCCCCATACACCATTATGGGAGAGCCTTGCTAAGCTCCGTCTTCATGAATCCACTTGCACTTTATCTTCTTGTCTTGATATAGGTGATGGCTTGGAGATAAATATGAATGTTCACTCAATCTTCTTTTCCAAGTCATGCTTGCAATAAGCTCAACTCTCGATGACCATTCTTCATATAAACATTTGGATAGAATCTTGGTCATCACTTTATCTTCTAGAGTCCAACATATGAATTCCAATCTTTTCCCATGGACAAGATCTATAAGGATAACTCAATGCAAACATTAGTCCATAGGGATTGTCATTAATTACCAAAACCACGCATGGGGCAACACATGCACTTTCAATTTATACCATCCATGACTGAGGAGTAAGTTTTCTCAATATCGACATCTGGTCGTTGAGTGAACCCTTGAGCTACGGACCTTGCTTTATACCAATCCACCTCATGCGTGAGGTAACTGCCTCCTGCCAATCTTTCCAATCCGACCTTATTTTCATAATCAGCGAGATTGTTCGGCCTAGGGTCAGGATCTATGATTGAGCCAATTCTATAGCAAAGTTAATGTCGACAATCACCACTGCTCGGTTCCTTGACTCTCCCTTATTTATATAATTTATGGCCATTTCGTCATAGGCGCATCTGCCTCTACCTCTTGCTCTACTGTATTTCCCTTACAGGAGCGAGGTCTTTTAGCATTTTCCGCGCCGATTTGTGTACTCACATCTCCGCTGGATGTTCCACAACCTTTGCCGGCGAGTCCGGTCCAAGGGTGTAGAGTGAGAGCGTAGTCGAAGGAGTCGTACACGAGGCACGATCACATATGCGAAAAGTAAAGGGACACATATATATATATTGGTTTGACTGATCTTTATTATCAATTGGTGTGACGACCCAGCCCGACACAAAATCCACGGCCGGATCGGGGTGAGGATTTTAAGCCAGAAAGTCGGGTTGGGCCTACTCGGGCTGACTAGAATTAATATTTTGGCCGGGGTCAGGCCGTGCTCGGGCCAGATTTGTAAGGCCCGACGTCAGATTTGGGCTTGAGATTCTTCGTCGGTTTTTTAGGCTCGACCAAAGCTTTGGCCAGGTATAGTGGCTAAGAGTTGAAAGTTCACTCTATAGCATGGTGTATGAGTGTGAGTGTGTGAGTGTGTGAGAGAGCTACCCCTCGCGTATGGGAGCCACACCGTTTGGTCTTGTCAACCTGCTCTTTTTTTGAACATAGTCAACCTGCTCATGTCGACATCGGTACAAGGAGTGGATTTTGGTTTGTTTTCTTGTCTTCTGGTGTGACCCACGGCTGGCGAGAGGGGTGATCCGTCTAGCAGGGCGAGCTACCTGGTCCCTTTTTGGCTAGAGGGCGTGCGGCTATTGATCTGGCCAACGGGGTTCGTGGTTTTCCTTTGATGGGTATTGGCTTTTCATAATCATCATCACGTCAATAACAACCGAACTGACAAAATGACCACGTGTGGTACGTAGTTCTTATATGTTCTTTGATTCGGATCTTTTACAAGGAAAGAAGCTGGAGAAAAATGTTCCGAGTGCATAATTTCGACAATATCACAAAACCATACATAATTTCAACTGATGTATTAATAGTAAAATGTTAGCGAGTTTTTTTTATATAATTCAACGAAATAGGGACAATATAAACTAAGAAGACATGTTCATGCAAAGAAGTGATTAAGAAAGTTGTGCCCTAGTTTTATTTAAATAAATTAAGCGCTCTATTCTAAACTGTGTCGCGTATCGGAACGCGGACACCGGGGATGCCGAGTACCCCCTATTTGTTCGGTAGGAGGGCACGAGGTGCTCCGAGTCAGGTTCCCGCTCTCAACACAAAGCACACAGAGATTTTACCCAGGTTCCGCCGCGTTGCCGCGTAACACCCTACGTGCTGCTTGTGTGACTGTATTGCTGTGATGGTGGTGGTGGTGGATTACAATGGTGGAAACCCAAGGCATTCACTACTCTGGTGGTTGAAGGCAGAACTAACCCATTGAGGTTCCCGGGGTTCGTTCTCCCAGCCCCTGAGCCTAAGTGGAAAGCTAGCTAGGGTTTTCTCTCTAATCCTCCTTCCTTATGTCCGTCCTCCTCGCTAGCATAGCCTGGGACTCCTTTTATATGTCAAGGGGCTATCACAGTTGGCCATGTTGCATGCGTGCCACCGAGGAAGGGCACGCGTCGAGCCCGCGCCAAGGTGGCGGTCGACGATCTCCTTCGTGGCAGCGTGGCGCTCGTCGGTTATCCTCGTGGCGATGCGGCACCGTGCTGCCGCCCATGCCGCTCGTCCCGCCGGCACAGAGGGACAGCCCATCTTATCTTGTCGATGCCCTGCGATTCGTGTCATCTCCTTTTGTCCGCGCCCGGTCCTTCTCAGCTCGGTCCAATGGAGTGCCATCTACAGATTTTAAGCAAAATTTTAAGTTAGTGAGATGATGAGTGTACAAATTTTTAAGTTTAGTGAGGTAACAATAAGCAAAATTTTAAGTTTAAAGAGATGACAAGTCTGCAAAATTTTAAGGATACAAAGGAAAATGTAATGTTTAATGAGAATAAACTTTTGCATAAGTAAGAGGATTGGAGATAAGCAGTTTTCGAAAATACTTCACTCCTTTCTTTTAGAAATTAATTTTTTGGTAACATTTGTCTAACAACCATGCTAACTAAGGTTTCCTAAAGTCAGGATGGCTCTGATACCAAGTCTGTGGGGACCCCGGACTAGCTGTCCGAAATACCCGATTATGCTTAACACAACGATCCCGTGATCAGTCTGTCGTTGCACATAATCCGAATTGGATACCAAAGTTTACATCCATTACAGTACCGAATAAAAAGTCTTACATAAATGGTCATTTAGACCAAGTTCTTACATAGGTGCCTTCATGGGCCAAACCAAAATATCAGCGGAAGCTACGGAGTGGTAGACATCATTCTAACGACGACGACCCGACAGGCAGCTGACTTGTGGAGATCCTTAGTTCGCGTAGAAGTCGCCATACTCCTGCTCGGCGTAGTGCTCCTCCTCGTAGTCTGGCTAGGACAATAGCCAGGGACGAAACCAATATGAGTACATTTGGAATGTACTCGCAAACTACCCCAACATGAGTATGCACTAGCTTTATTTTAACTTACAACTTTTATTTGTTTTAAAACATCTCTATATCTTTATTGAAAAAAAGGTAAGAAGAGTTTTATAACTATTTTAAAAGAAATCACCATCTCATTTGTTTCTCCAAAAACCCTTTCTTTTCCTGACCCAAGGCTCACCATGGTCCATTTATTCCAACAACTCATACCACTCCATTTGGTATAGTTGTGTCACACCATCACCAATTCATTTTCTTTTAAACTTAAAAGCTTTTCCAAAAACTTGCACATGAGCTTAGGACAGCCTCCCAATTGTCCATATCCGAGGACTCGGCTATTCGAATAGTTTTGACCCTCTGCAGAGGTAGCACGCTTTTTATCCCACATCCATCCGGTAACTCATCGTGTCAGCCACGTCCCGCCATACAAGGTGTATGCGAAGTTGAGCCACCGACCCTAGCCTCTCCTTTGCTCATGCTAGTATAGGATCCTACCCATATGATAATTCCCACCAACACTCAGTCCGGTCCCCGTCGGCAACCCTAAGTGTGAGGACTCATATGTTTTTCCCGGCGACCACATTTATGAAGTCTTCAATCCTCCTCCTTATCTTTCCATAGAGTTTGAGCGAGGACCCAGGTCAGGGGAGTTCACAAACCATCCCCTCATGCATAACGGAGTCATCTCCGTCGATGAGGTATCCCATACTAATAAGAGCAAATTATATGACTAAGCCCCGTTCCCATATGGGGGTAAATGTGGTCGCACAGATTAAGATTGGTTGTCATAGTACTAGGACACTGTGCATTTTTCATAAACATCAACATCCTCCATTTTTCCACTTCATTACCGACATCTCGGTATTCCATAACCACACAAGTATTTCCAAAGGAGTTTTGAATAACAACATTGTTTTCCATCCTAAAGTTTCATATAACTACTACATAGGGTGGCAAAATAATTTCCATACACTTTTTGAAAAGGTTTTGTAAACCATTGCTTTTGAGAGTAAATCATTTGAGCAAAGTAGATGCATATATATTTAGGTGCAAGCTCAGAGAGTAGCTTGCCTTGCTCGGCAAAGTGGACTTGGTCTTGATCTTCAGGTTCAACAAATTCCCCCTCCTCGATAAATCCAGCAACGTTCTCGTCTAATCGATAAACAAACAAATCACTAAGCTACTAACATCACAACATCACAACATCACAATCCTAAATGCTCTAAATAGCCACTGGATACATCCAACAATACAATTTGATTTCAAAATAATTGAATTAAACACTATTTGTTTATGTCCAAATTATGGCAGAAACTTGTTAAACATGTTTAATTCCACAACTTGATTTCTGTTGGTAACAAAAATACAAACTAAATTTCTATATAAAGCTACTGATGTGTAGAGGACAACCCCATTGATTTGGAGTCATTGGAGTTACTAAACTCCCTACACGAAGGTTTTAGTCCAGAAACTTAATAATCAAGTTTTGGCTACCCAATAAGTTCTGTTACTCCTAAAAATAAATCCTTTTAGGGGTAACTAACCATGATTACATGTGATCTAACAAAATTGGTCCTAATTCATTTGGGTTAACCATTACACATATTTAAATGTTTGAGTGCAGAGGGTATTTGAATTTCAACTTTGTACTAAACAAATACTACTGCACAAATAATTCTACCAAAATTAGGGAAGCTCCTACTATTCAGTACTAAGCTAACAAAATTGGTTTGGAATTATTTGGACTAACAGAGTATCAGAAACAAACAAGTTTATAATTTAAACCTTCTGTAGTATTTTTAATAATACTTTTTAACTATTTATTTAAATGACATGAGACCACTTGGGTTGGTTAAACAATTTCATAAGCTTTCCATATAAGTTGAGTTTGATTTATTTGGATTTCAAATCTCAAGTTATTGAATTTATAAAATGGGTCCAGTACTGATTTTCTCTAGAAATTTAAATTCGAAAATGTGTTCAGTTTGGATAATGTTGAGAAATCTGACGGGCGGGGTCCACCCGTCAGTGACTCAGCGCACGCGGGAAATTAATAAAACGCCGACAGGTGGGCCAGCCCTGTCAGCCACACGTGTACAGGAACGTTACGTGGGTAAAGGCCACGGCGGCGACCATTTTTGGGTGGCGCCGGCGCACGGTCGAGGAAGCTCGGCTCACCTAGGGGGCTCAGGGAGGCTCGGGGATGACGGCGTTCGACGGCGGAGGGCTCGGGGAGGCTCGTGGGGGCACTTGAACTTGCTGGGGAGGGCTGCAGCGACGGTGGCGATGCGTCGGAGTTCCACGGCCACGGCAGCAGATTCCGGCGGGGTCCTGGGGGCTCTCCTGTGCACGAAACAACGGAGAAAGGGTCTCGGGTGAGTGCGGTGTCAACGGGGAGCACAGTGGAGGGGTCAGTGGGGAGAGGGAAGCATCAGCACGGCGAGGCCGTGCCTTCGCCTACCTCGGGCAGTGGCGGAGCTCGCAGAAGCTCCACGATAGCCGCGGCTCTGCTGCGGCTTTTCCGCCCTCCTGGCGGTGCACGAGAGGTGGTGGAGTGTCTGGGGGCAGTGGAGTGGAGTGAGGAGAGGTCGGACACGGGGTGGGGTATTTATGCCCGCGGCGGCGGTGCACGGTGGACATGGCGCAGGGGAGCTCCCGCGGCTGTGCTAGCTCGCCGTAGGGCGGTGGGAGGATGGCTACGGTGGTGGGGGCCTGGGAGGATGGCTACACGTGGAGTGAGCTCGCGAGGTGGACGGTCCGGCGAGCTCTGTGGTGGCTTGGGCGGTGCTCGGGGCGCGCGACGGTGATGATTTCCCTGGTGACTCGGGTTCTCCTGAGCGCGGTGGAGGCAGGGGAGAGCATGGTGAAGCGAGGGAGTGAGAGGGGGGCCAGGGAGTGGATGATCGCGGCGATGCCACGCACGGCGACCATGCCGACCATGGCGCGGCCACGTCGGGCTCGGTCCCCTCCGAAGCTCCTCTCCTTTCCCGACCCTCCTCTTCCAAATTCCCGCGCGCAAAAGGCTCTGTGGTGCACGGGAGAGGATTTGGGTGAGTCAATTTGTCGAATTAACAACGAATTCGATCAATTGATCTCCGGGTTGAAGAATTGGGGAAGAACACGGGCACAGAGGAAGGTCCCATCGTTGTCGCGCCTGCACCGGGCAAGTGACGGCCGCTATCCCGTTAGTGACGCTCGCCGGGGTTGCCGTGACCGCGAAGCGAGCCCTGCGTTGGCTGCAGGGCAGAAGGCTTCCGCCACGTTGCGGGTTCCCGACCTTCCCGGGAAGACGTTCCCAGGACTTCCGCCCTCCGACGTTTTTATCCCAAGTCCCCCTTTCATCCGTCGCCTGGGACTTTCCCTGGGGCGAGATCCTCGAACATGCCGGAGGCCCTCGTTCTACGACATCTTCGAGAAGTTCCGCCTAAGGGGCTTCCCTGTCTTGCTCCTTCCCGCCTTCATGCTGTGAGGGCGAGTTGGCTCTCATCTTATCCTGAAGCCGGGCGCCCCCTTCGCTCTCCCAAAAAAGGGGGGATGGCGTCTCCTTGTCCTTTCCTCGCGTGTAGTTCGAGGATCTTATCTTCTGCGCCCTGACTTGCGCCCCACGCGCCAGCGGCTTTGGGTCCCCCGGGAACCACAACGCCGACAGTAGCCCCCGGGCGCTCCTTGGCGATGGAGTTGGGAGTCGCCGGGGAGCGTCCTTCCTCAGGCGTGTGGGGCCAACCTGCAGATGTGGCACCAAAATTTCGCCCCGCGTGCGTTTGGGGTCCCCGCTTCTGGAGGGCGCGGCCCGTGTGGTACGTTGCACGGGGCGCCCCCTAGATAGGGCTCTCCGCGTGGTACGTTGCGTGGAGAGTGCCCTATCCCGCCGCTTAGCGACCCTCAGGCGCTTCCCGGAGGAAGGCACCTAAGTTGCGCCGGCTCCGACCAAGGTTTAGGGACACCGGCCCGGGAAGTCCTCGAAGGTTCCCCGGCTATCGGGGGAATACTTAACCCGCGGCTCATCAAGTGAAATGCGGCTTATTATGAGTTCACGGCCATACCGTCAGTGGGCTATACTAAGATGGGCCGACCCGATATCATGGAGGTAACAAAGGAAGAGTCTAGAAGAGCGGAGGTGGCTTATCTTGGGAGACACAAGACTATTAGTCTCTGAGTAGGACTCCGGTTTACGCTTTCCAAAAGATAGAAGCTTTCCTTGTAACCTAGCGAGTCCTCGTGTATATAAGGAGGACTCACATGACGTAGAACCCAAAGCTCTCAGGTTCCAAACCCTAGAACTCAAGGCGATTCGATACCTCGATCGCCAACCCTTTTAACACCATATTCATATCAATTCCAATCTAGGATAGGCAGGAAGTAGGTATTTATCTCGCATCGAGGGGCCGAACCTGGGTAAACATTGTCTTCCTCGTGCCCTGTGATCTTAAGCTCGGAGACGCTTGACTCACACAAATCCCACACTTACGAAGTCATCGCTATGACATCTGCCGAGATTAACCCACGGCAGTTAGCGCCCACCGTGGTGCCTGTGGGTCAAAGCGCCATATCCCGAGCAAGATCCATGCCAGGAATCGGGAACTTCGTCATCAGCCAAGTTGAGGAGATCAATGGTGTTCCCTTCATCGACGACTCAGAGTGGGGCCCCGAGGCGGATAATCTGGAATTTGGATATGTTGTCCCCTTTGGGCCCAGGAAGATCTTCGTCGGGTCCATCAGTCGCGGGTCCTTCGACGTACCGTGAGAAGGCGCGTCCGAGGAAGAATTGCGACCCATTAGGATTCAGGTATTAGAGGAAGCAGTACAAGTCGCGAAACAAGGATCAGCGCCCAATACGCGAGACATATTCTGGATGCCGATAACAGACAGGAAAGCGGACCCCTAGATAGAAGAAATAGAGGCCATCAGGGCCGAACTCGCCAATGAGGCGCAAAAGATTGGTTTGGAGCGCAGGAGACTCCAAGAGGAATGTCAGCGTGGCTTCAGCAGGAATGGCAGCAGCTTCAGCGGTGCAACACCCGCGAGGAGGTCCAGGTAGGGGCATCCAGTGGTGTTCTCATTGAAAGCAGCATCACAACATCATCGCCGCAGAAGGAGAAGCTTCTAACGCCAGCTGGACATAAGGACAACCCAGAAGGCAACGTGCACACCGCGATCGGAATATTGTCGAAGATGACGCCAGTAGGCGACACGCAAGCAGACAGAGAGGCACGATACGCGATTGAATTACTGAACACGGCCATCTTACAACAGGAAAATTTGTTTGGGATTGGACCCAAGGAGCCACCAGCCGAAGCAACGTGGAGTTTGGCGGATCGCCCCGTGGAGAAAATAGTCAACCAATTGGCAGACCTTCAGATCGCGGCGAATAGGGAATCTCATGTAGCGGGAAACGAGTAACCACCTGGCGCGACTCAACCAACCCGCACCTTTCCTAAGTCGCAAGCAGTGCACCCTACATCCGCAAGTGCCCACTCGTTGTTGAAAGGACCTGCGTGCTTTGGAGACAAAATAAGGCTCGCACGGTTTCCCCCAAATTTTGAAGAGCCTCGAGGAATTACCAGCTACCACGTAGGCCAAGACCCCGTTTCATGGATAAATAATTATGAAATAAGCATGACCCAGGTGGATATAACTGAAGAAATATGCGCCAAGTATTTGCACATAGCATTGGAAGAAGATGGCAGGTCCTGGCTGGGAAATCTACCGGCAAAGTCTGTGAACACTTGGAAGGAATTGAAGGATCGTTCATTAAGAACTTTCAGAGCCAGCGACTCTATACTATTGAGGACATGGAGCAATGTGTCCAAGCGGATAGTGAAACAAGCCGCGATTGGATAAAACGAGTCGCAAGCATTATCGCCTCCTCCCAAGAAATACCGGTGTACTCTGCTTTACAGACGATGAAGCGGAACTGCAGATTCGAGCCATTGGTGCACAAGTTAGGTCACGCCGAGTATAAGATTGATAGCTTTAACAAACTTCTAGCCATAGCTAGCAAATACGCCAGCACGGAGGAGGTAAAGGATGAGCCATCACGTGCCCTTGAAATAAAATGAAAAATGCAGCCGGCCAGAAGCCGTGAGATTCAGCCAAGAAAGCAGCTAGGAAGGAAGAAGGGATACGTGAAATTTGACCTAAGAACGACGCGAGATTTATAATCAGAGGATCTGCAATTTGTGGAATAGACTACACTCAGAAATCCGAAACTTACGGCTAAAAGCAGAAAGGATCTCGATAAAAGCCGAAAAGCCAACAGAGAAGATGAGTCGCATAAATCTAAAGGGAGGAAGACTCTTCACTGACTTCAACAGATGGGAGCCGATGAACAGAAGTGGAAAACAAAGTTCGGTCAGAACATTCGTCACGCGGCTTATTGACCGACGAAGTTAACTCACGGCTCACCTCTCACGAGGTCCTAACCGAACTTGGGGGCTAATGTCGGGGGAATACTTAACCCGCGGCTCATCAAGTGAAATGCGGCTTATTATGAGTTCACGGCCGTACCGTCAGTGGGCTATACTAAGAAGGGCCGACCCGATATCATGGAGGTAACAAAGGAAGAGTCTAGAAGAGCGGAGGTGGCTTATCTTGGGAGACACGAAGACGATTAGTCTCTGAGTAGGACTCCGGTTTACGCTTTCCAAAAGAGAGAAGCTTTCCTTGTAACCTAGCGAGTCCCCGTGTATATAAGGAGGACTCGAAGGACGTAGAACTCGAAGCTCTCAGGTTCCAAACCCTAGAACTCAAGGCGATTTGATACCCCGATCGCCAACCCTTGTAACACCATATTCATATCAATTCCAATCTAGGGTAGGCAGGAAGTAGGTCTTTACCTCGTATCGAGGGGCCGAACCTGGGTAAACATTGTCTTCCTCGTGCCCTATGATCTTAAGCTCGGAGACGCTTGACTCGCGCAAATCCCACACTTACGAAGTCATCGCTATGACATTTGCCGAGATTAACCCACGACACCGGCGCCACCACCCTCCATCGTGGTCTTTTGGATCCGGTCTTCTGGATGAGTCGGCCCTAGTCCCCTTCCTCTCGAGGGGAGGTTATCGGTGTAAAAACCTCCTCGGGTCCGCCATGCGCTGTTGACGCGTCGGGTCTCCTAGAACCTGTCCTCGATGCTGCGCTTTCTGCCCCCTTCGAGATGTCAACGAGGTGGATCAAGAGTTCCGGGGGCTGTGCAAGGGCCTGGGCAACTCATATGGTCTGGGGGGAGCCGAGAGCATCCACTGATCTAGTGGATTATTACCGGGCCCGTCCCGACAACGCTTGTCGCGGGGGACGGCTCCCTGCTCCCTTCACCAGAATGGTACGACGAACATGGTCTTGCCGGAAATCTTGCCCTATCCCTGATAGGGCTGATGGGGGTGAAGTGAGTGGTGCGCGCGGGATCAAATGGTCCGAACGCCCCACTTCCCCCCCTCTCGTCCACCGGCAGAGGCATCCCTGGTTCGCCCGGCTCTTGCGGGGCGTTCCAGGCTCTCCTTGGGCGTCCGTTTTCTTGTGATGGTATCCTTGGGGGCCTCCTGCCCGGGGTTTGATGTTTCGCTTGCCCGGGCCTTCTTGCCAGGGGTAGGTAGGTTGAGCTCCCGGCTTTTTCCTCCGCACTTGCCTCCTTCGTATCTGCCAGCGCCTGGAAGGTCCGCTTGACACAGGCCACGGCGTCCTTCTTATCTGCCCGTACTATCAACACCCCCAGGTAGTGGGGATCTTGAATGCGTTGTAGGCATGGTGGGTGACGGCCATGAACTTCGCCAGCGCGGGGCGGCCAAGTAGGCCGTTGCAGGGGAGCAGAATCTCCGCCACATCAAACATTACGTTTTCCGTGCGGTATTTCTCCTTGAGTCCGAAGGTCACCGGCAACGTTAGCTTGCCCAGGGGCTGCACAGCCCCTGAGCTCACACCTTGGAATGGGGCCGTCGGTCACAATTGGGTCTCCGAGATCTGCAGCTTCTCCACTAGTGCGGCGGAGATAAGGTTGATGCTTGATCCTCCATCCACAAGCATCCGGGTGACGGTGACGTTGTTGATGATGGGTGACACCACCATCGGCACGGATCCCGCCGCCGCACAACTAGGTGGGTGGTCGTCATGGTCGAATGTGATGGGCACGTGCGCCCACTTCAGCTTGCTTTGCGCCTTGTACCCGGGAACTACAGCGCACACGTTCCTTGCGAAGCGCTTCACCTCCCTGTGAGAGGCGAGGGAAGACGATCCACCGTGCAGGCACACCGTGTCCAGGGCATCGGGGTATGCTTCTTCACCATCGGCGGATTCGTCCACGAGATCATCTCCCTCGTGGTCTGCGGGCTTTGGGGCAGGCGGTGCGGCCCCTCCTGGGCCGCGTCCCCGGCCCCCTTTGGCTGTTGCTCCTCGTCCTCCATTTCTCAGCCGGGATGGGCACTCCCGGGCTCGGTGTCCCGGCTCGTCGCATATGAAGCACTTCCCGATGGCGACCTCCGCCTCCTGATCCACGTATCTCTTCCTTTGGACTTCGGCGATGCCGCGCACCGCTCGGCAGTCCTTCGCGTCATGGGTGTTGACTTCGTGAATAGGGCACCACATTCCCATGGCGGACTTGATGCCTGCCACCTCGGCGACCGAGTGGGATCTCTGGGTCACGGCTTCCGCCGCCAGCACCTGATGAGAGTCTCTTTTCCTTGCCGCCTTCTTCCTGGCTTCAGCCTCCGGCTCCTCCTCTGCTCGGGCGGCCAACTCAGGCACCATGCGCCCTACTTCCATCTTGGCGCACCGGTCTGCAAGGGTGTACAACTCGCTGGTGGTGTATATGGCTCGGCAGCTGAGTTCCTCCATCATCCGTATGTCCCGTACATTTTGACGGAAAGCCTGGATGATGGCGGCATCTGCAGCGTCCGGGATGTTGTGTGAGGCATGGCAGAAGCGCTGGATGTAATGCCGAAGCATCTCACTCGGCCTATGGACTATGGAGTGAAGGTCGGTCATGGTTCCCGGGCATTTGTAGCCGCCTTGAAACGCACTCATGAACTGCTCACATAGCTCCCACCACGATCCAATGGTTCCCTCGGGCAAGTGCATCAGCCACGTTCGGGCGGGAGGCACCAGCGCGAGGGGGAACCAGTTAGCCATCACTTTGGAGTCTGCCCCAGCGGCGGTCATCGCCGTGGAATAAATCTGCAAGAATTCTTTCGGGTTCGTGGTCCCATCGTATTTCAGGGCCATGCTGGGCCTGAACTTGGCGGGCCACGTCACTTGCCGAAGAGCCCGGGTGTAGGCTAGGCAGCCCCCTCCGTAGTCGAAGGTAGCTAGCTCGGTCCCACGGGAGTACGCTCCCTGTTCCGGGCGATGCCCCCGCCGTCGCTTGATGTGAGTCCTGGCATCCTCCTCGCCCCGCTCGCTGGCGCCCTCCCGCGGGCACCTCGGGGGGGGGGGGGGCATTGTCGAAGATCCCATCGAGACGTGCTCCGAGGTTCCTGGGGTCGTGCGTGCAGCGGGGCGCGGGGCGGAGGCCGTCAACTTCGAGGCTGATTCTAACACGGGTTGCCCCACGTCACCAGGGTGGAGCGATTGGGAGCACGCATTCTCGACCCTTTGGCGGGTGTATGCCAGGAGGGCCGTCAAGCGCGCATGCCACCGCTCGTAGTGGGGCGAGTCTGCCCTAGGAGGGTATTCGGCCATGGCATTCGCCATGGCGAGCGCCTCCCCATAGCTTCATACCCCCGACGGGGTGGGAACCCGGCGTCTGCTCCCCGACATGGGCGACACGCCTTCTTCTCCTGAAGGCGGAGGCGGTGACGCCGATGGGGTTCTGGAGGCTCCGCTTCGGGCCGGTGGTGCCGGCATGTTGTCATGCGGTGGGTCTTGGGCTCCTCCCCCCAAGACGTCCTCCGGGACCTCCTCCTCTTCCCCATCGCCTATCTCCTCCTCGAGTCCTCCTTCGCCCACCGGCCCAAAGGGGTCGAGCGGGTCTACTCGCGCCCCTCGGGGTCCGGGCGCCGACGCGGCGGGGCCTCTGCGTCCTTCAGGTTCGGCCGCGGGGTCGACAGCCGGCGCTGGCCCATGGGAGCGAGTTCGCAACGCGGGGTGTTAGCCACCGCGGGGACTCCTGCCCCGGGCGCCCCTCTCCTGGGGGCCATAAGTGCTTTCGAGCGACAGGGCCGCCACAAACCGGGCTCGGAACACGGGCGCCCCCTACCTGGCGTGCCAGATGTCGCGTATCGGAACACGGACAACGAGGATGCCGAGCACCCCCTATTTGTTCGGTAGGAGGGCGCGAGGTGCTCCGAGTCAGGTTCCCGCTCTCAACACAAAGCACACAGAGATTTTACCCAGGTTCAGGCCGCGTTGCCGCGTAACACCCTACGTCCTGCTTGTCTGACTGTATTGCAGTGATGGTGGTGGTGGTGGATTACAATGGTGGAAACCCAAGGGCCTTCACTACTCTGGTGGTTGAAGGAAGAACTAACCCAGGGAGGTTCCCGGGGTTCGTTCTCCCAGCCCCCGAGGCTAAGTCGAAAGCTAGCTAGGGTTTTCTCTCTAGTCCTCCTTCTTCTGTCCGTCCTACTCGCCTGCATAGCCTGGTGCCTCCTTTTATATGCCAAGGGGCTACCACAGTTGGCCATGCTGCATGCATGCCACCGAGGAAGGGCACGTGTCGAGCCCACGCCAAGGTGGCGGTCGCCAACCTCCTTCGTGGCAGCGTGGCGCTCGTTGGTTATCCTCGTGGGGACGCGGCACCATGCTGCCACCCATGCCGCTCGTCCCGCCGACACAGAGGGACGGCCCGTCTTGTCTTGTCGATGCCCTGCGATCCGTGTCGTCTCCTTTCACTAGTACAGAACGACACATCGGATACCCCTCTATGGAAACGGCAGGCGTTAGGCGAGGGAGAATCGCGCTTTCCGCGTGGCCAGTGCGTACAAACCTAACCTGGGCCGTGGCTGGCCCGTCAACATAGGTAACGGAGAAAGTATTAACTCCGTTACCCATAGTATTGGCAACGATCTTAATTCTGGCTCCGTTTCCGATATGTGCCTCTATAGCAACGGAGACTTTTGTGTGTCCGTGTGCAATGTGGACACGTTCCATCTTCTTGGAATTCGATGCGAGCGGAGTAACTGCTATGGCGTAGTGGTGTAGAGACACCGCGGCACCGCCCACTACTCCTTAAAAACCCACGATCTCCCTGCTATCTCAGTACGCCACTTCGCCGCAGCCATGGATACTCCTAGCAACTCCTCGGGCGTTCGCTGCAGCAGTTTCCCGCTTTCGCTGAATTGGAAACCGCGTCGTCGTGCCGGAGGCCGTCGCGCAGAGGCACTGGCAATATAGGAGGCCAGTGCCCTGGTCAAATGTTAGCCTCCCCGCTGGCTGGCGCGTCAACCACAGGAGGGTGCCTATGCCGCAGGAAGAGGACGCGGGATCCTCGGGCGCCCGCGACCGCAGCCGCTCGCCGCGGCGGAGAGACGCTCATCCGCGGTCGCCTGGATGGAACCGCGTCATCGTCGGGCAGGCCGTCGCGGAGCGGCACTGGCAATATAGGAGGCCAGTGCCATGGTCAAAGGTTTGGCTACCCGGTGGCTGGCACCTCAACCGCGCGTCGGTGCCTATGCCGCCGGAAAGAGTTGAGCTGCTTCAGAGCCGCCGGCTCCTCCTCCCGCCGGAGCTGCGCGACGATCCTGCCTACGACGACGACGAGATGTGGGAGGGGCGCACGGGCGGCGATGACATCGTCGGCGAGGAGCCGCGCGACGACACAGACGACTACGCGGCTCTCCTCGCATACGAGCAGGAGAAGGCGGAGGCCGAGGAGTAGTTATAGTTATTTATTTTTATGTTCTTCAACTTCAATACTAGTAGAGATCAGTATAAGCCCAGTGTGTCAGTGAAAAAATCAAAGGAAACGGTTGTTTATACCCTCCGTTTCCGATGTTCTACCTATAAATGCGCCCTTCACACAACCCTAAACTCTATCGCTCACTCTCAGCCTCACTCTCAAAGTGTGGCGGCGCCTCCACGCAGCACCATCTCCCTCCCTCCGACCGTGGCGGCGCATCTCCCTCCCTCCGACCGTGGCGGCGCGCATCTTCCTCTCCTCCGACCGTGGCGGCGCGCATCTCCCTCCCTCCGATCGTGGCGGCGCGCATCTTCTTCTCCTCCGACCGTGTCGGCGCGCATCTTCCTCTCCTCCGACCGTGGCAGCGCGTACCCGTTCTTTGCTCCACCCGGGCAGATCTCATCGCCTGATCTATAGCTGGAGGGCGCATGGCGTGTCGATCCGAGGACGATGAGGATGACTACGTACTCCCGCCGCCAGATCCAAAGGTAATACATCTATTTGTGACCGGCCGTCGTGCCGACGAATTAGGGTTGTTGTCATTGTTCTGCTTAGGTTTTCTTCCATAGGACACTCATGAACAGAACTAGAACTAGGGTTGTAATACATCCGAGGACGATGAGGACGACCACTGGCAGATCCACTTGAGCCAGCCGGGTGCACAGGACACTGGGAGAAGGAATTTTTCTTTGTAAATTAGAAATTTTTCATTACATATGCACCCCTAAAAATTGTTTTAAATGTATTGTGGTAACATGTGTGCATCCTGGTTCAATATGTTCTAGCTCCGCCACTGAGGACGACTACGTAGTGTCGCTCGAAAAGAACATAACTAGCACAAATCGGTAGTGTATGAAACTCATGGCTGACTTATCTCCTTTGCAAAACAGATATACATTTCGGTGACACTGTATAAAAAGCCGGGTCCTTAGCCAAGGTGTGCTTGTCGTCCGGCATAATTGTTGGTACACAACAACTATGCAATGGATTGTGTTGTATGTCCTTTATGCTAGATGTATAGTGAGCTAACATGGAGTCATATATTCTCTCTTTGCATTTCAGTGACCACTTTACAAAAGAGGCACCTTCAGTACATCAGCACTCGCTTATTGCACTATGTGCAGAGCATGGTGCTGATCCGTTTAGCTCATTTAAATGAGCTAAATACAAGGTCGGGGACAAAGCGGTGAGTTGATTATATTTTGGCGACACCGTCCAAGAAGAAGATTGAATTCATGAACTCTAACAGCAAGTCATGAAGATAAATTAAGTTGGAAATGACAAGGATAAGTTTAGAGAGGCATGACATAGATAGATTTAGCTAGACATGTCAATGATAGATTTAGAGAGCACTACCACAGAAAGGCCTTTCTGTGGCGCACGTTTTTGACTTTCTGTGGCGCACCGGGAGGATTACTCGGTGCGCCACAGAATTCTCGCCACAAAAATTATTTCTGTGGCGCACCTAGGGCGTGCGCCACAGAAACTTTCTGTGGCGCACCCAGCGCGGTGCGCCACAGAAATAGGTCGGCAGCACCCTATGCAGAGGAATTATGTGGCGCACTTTTCCACCGTGCGCCACAGAAAGTGGTGCGCCACAAAAAAATAAAGCGTTCGCCACAGAAATATGAAACAGAAATACCAGTATTTTTTCGTTTTGCTGTACAAATACAGGTATATACAGGATTTATATAGGTTTATACAGAAATACAGATATATTTGACAGGTATATAAACAGACAAACACATTAATCAATATGTCATCACACATATTACTTAGTGCCCGATCGAGATACATATATACACATAGTCACAAAAGTGCCGAATGTTTCATCATTTCACACTACAGATTACAAATCAAGTGTTCGCCGCCTAACTATGATCAAATGTAGTACACATCGGCGATGATGGTGAGCAAGAGCGCGCGGGAGCATGCATGATCATGGAGTCCTCTTCTTGAGCGGCGCCGGGAACGGTTGAAAGCCTTCTTTCGTCTTCCACTCCCTGGTGTCATTCTGTGCCTCTAGTCGTTCTTCGATATCCCTCTGACACAACCCTGAAGATGGATTGAGATATATATTGGTTAGTGATGTAAATAGAGTATAATTTATTCATCTAAGTAGAGAGGCAAGACAATCAATCAATTGTCATGGTTGGAAATCATATGACTATCCTATTTGGGTTTCATAGCATAGCATATATATAATATATAACCCTACACATGCACTTCTATAATACCTCTGGGGTAGTGGTAGGACCCTGATTTGTGAATGACATCGTCGAGGATGATCGTTGACAACTGCAGCCGGATGCGATGGAAGTCTGTTCTGTAATCAGCATCGGTGAGAGAATCCGCCATTTTGGTGTATTCTGTGAGACCAGATGGAATCTTCATTTTCTCGAAATCCCGGACAATCGCTTTAAGGTGATGGAGGGCGTAGTAGGCCTCCTTCACGCTGCCATCCAGTTGCTTGATCCAATGGAAGCCGGTCCCATGCTGGACCTTATGTGTGTTGTCATCCGTGAAGAATTCCGACTTCTTATGGAAGGGGCCGCCCTTTTGGGCATAGGCCTCGAGAGCGTCATCGAGAACACCCTTTATTCTGGTGTATCGTCTCGGCGTGGATTTATTCCCCGAGTCCAAATAAGTGGCAATGGACCACCTCGGGGATACGTAGATGAGTGCGCAGTACTTGTCCCTGCTCAACACAATTGAAACAGAATGTTGGACAAATGATCAGCGATGGAAGAAATGTACAAGAAGGCATAAGATCCGACGGTGGCGAGCGGATGTGTACTTACTCGAAAAAGAAAGACAGAAAGTGGGAAATTTCTGTGGCGCACTAGCATCCATGCGCCACAGAAATAATTCTGTGGCGCACGAATTAATGGTGCGCCACAGACTGGCAACCTCTCTATAACACTTTTCCTAGTAGTGGAGGCATGACATAGATAGATTTAGCTAGACATGTCAATGATAGATTTAGAGAGGCATGACAATGAAGATAAGTAATTGGTTGTCTTGTGATGCAATGTATCGGTGACATTTGTTATACCTTATGAATGAATGAATTTGTTAGCCTTTTTGTGCTTCTGCTGTGAAATTTTAAATGTCCAGTGCCAAATCTATTCCTGCTCTAGGCTTATGAAGAAACCTCAATGCAAACGAGCAGAAACAGAATCTCCGTTACTGATGTTCCGACACATCAGAAACGGAGGTTGTGCACAACCGTTGCCAAACCGACGCCTCATCAGCGACGGTTTTTCGCCTCCGTTACCGATGAGGGCCTTCACATCAGTAACGGGATCGGGGACACTGACCCTTTTTCCGTTGCCGAAGGGGTTTTTTGGCCCGTTTCCGATGTGTCGTTCTGTACTAGTGTTTTGGGCGGCGTGTAAGGTCCCATCGTTGTCGCGCCTGCACCGGGCAAGTGACGCCCGCTATACCGTCTGTGACGCTCGCCGGGGTTGCCGTGCCCACGAAGTGATCCCTGCCTTGGCTGCAGGGCAGAAGGCTTCCGCCACGTTGCGGGTTCCCGACCTTCCCGGGAAGACGTTCCCGGGACTTCCGCCCTCCGGCGTTTTTATCCCAAGTCCCCCTTTCATCCGTCGCCTGGGACTTTCCCTGGGGCGAGCTCCTCGAAGATGCCGGAGGCCCTCGTCCTACGACATCTTCGAGAAACTCCGCCCGAGGGGCTTCCCCGTCTTTCTCCTTCCCGCCTTCGTGCTGTGAGGGGCGAGTTGGCTCTCTTCTTATCCTGACGCCCCTTCACTCTCCAAAAAACAAGGGGGGGAGGAATGGCGTCTCCTTGTCCTTTCCCGACGTGTAGTTCGAGGCTCTTATCTTCTGCGCCCTGACTTGCGCCCCATGCGGCCGCGGCTTTGGGTCCCCCTGGAACCACAACGCCGACAAACTGAGTGTGCATTTTTGGAAGATTTACATATACATAATCCAGTCAGATAAGAATTGGCAAAGGCAGATCGAAAGTCACTCGAAAGAAATATGATACTTCGTAAAGAAACAAATCATGCGACATTCAATTATAACGTGTTATATCTAGTTAATGAAAATCAAATGGACTATATCCAATGGAAATTACTCAATATTAATTACACAACATTGTGAAACAAATTATTGAATTGTACACATATATTATATGAACATTTTCATACCACATAACCATCTTTTGGGAGAAAAAAGATGGAAATTAGTTGGCCACTAGCTACTATTTTCGTTCACTCACTTTCCTGATTTATGATCCTATCCGTTTTACTTAGGGTCTATTATTTTTATGCCCTGCTTCGCTTAGTTTTCCTCGTTTGTGTCCTAGTCGCTTAACTTTCCTTGTATGTGCCCTGCCTCTTTCGAGGCTCACACATGGCCAAATGGAGTGTTTCCATTTGGTCAAGCCCCTTGACCGTTAACGAAGGCGTGACATGTGGGCCCAACGAAGTGCATGCACCCATGCGCTCCCATACTGCTCGCCGTCCCCACTTAAAGCTTACAAGTGGAGCCAGCGGAGGAGGAGTGCTTGCATGCAGCCGTACGAGCGCGTCCATGCCTACTCGCCGTCCCTGAATTTGCGCGCCTTCAATGGCGTGCCCCCTGGCCGGCAAAAAGCTGCCCCGCCGCCTACGCTGCCGGCTTGGCCGTGCATCTGCTCTGCCCTCTTCGCATCCCTCTTGCCTAGTTTGTCCCGCCGCAAGCCGAGCAGTCTGGCGAGCCGAATCAATGCCCGGTCACCATTACTGCCGGTCTAGACGCAATACCGTCCAGACCACAGATGGCTAGAAAAGGAGCCATTTCCTCTCCCATTGCGCCTACGCCGCCCAGTGATCCCCTCTTCCTCTTCTTGCCACCCTCGCCCAGTCCCTCATCTTTCGATGGCTCGTGGTGGTGGCCGCTCCACTCCCAGCTTGAACCGCCGCCGCCACGTCCGCTATCCTGGGTTTCTTGAGTCGAGCGAGGGCAGCGGCGGGAGAAGGACCCGTGGGTGTGGGCACTCGAGCAGCACTCCTTCGAGCTCGAGCAGGATTACTTCATGCTGGAGCACGTCTCCTCCAAGCTCGAGCAGGGGCAGGGGCAAGGCCATTGCTCTCGATACCATTCCCTTCATCGATCTGTCCGACGAGGAGGAGGAGGAGGTCGTGGACCCGGGTATGTCCTGTGCCAGGGCTGACTATCAAGCCACGGAGCAGGCCAGGCATTCCGCCGAGCAGCAACAGCTCATGGATACTCTGGTCGCTTCTGTGGTCGAAGCAGAGCCTTGGAGAAGGCGAGAGCCGAGAAGTATGCGGACGACCTGCAGAAGGCTCTGAACAACTTGGAGAGCAGGGGCAACGCCCCAATGGAGGTCGACGGCAAGGGCAAGGGCAAGGGCAAGGCCAAGACGGTGGAGGTTTCCGACGATGAGGACGAGTGGTAGTCCATTTTAGTTGTTGGTCTAGTGTATAATTATGTATTGGGTACCCTTAGGGCCTTATGTATTAGGTACCAAGGAAGTTTAGTTGTTGATCTATTTTATAATTAGTATGTACTAGGAACCAATGAATATTATGTTGTCTAGTTATTAGTTGTTTTAATTTTGAATTATGTCAAACTCTCGCAAATTTCGTTTTTTTCTTGGCCCAAAATTTACAACTTAGACTACCATGATTCTACGCAATTGCAAAGAAAAAAGTCAGAAAGATTCACCCCTTAGCTATGAAATTTGACATTGTTTTGAAAACAACAGCATAAAGCATGAAAAATAAAAAATGAAGGAAGATTCCAACTTGGCACAAAAATGTGTAATTAGTAGTAGTAGTATTAGCGCTAATTAGTAGTTAGTGTAATTTGTTATGCATCTTTTGTAATGAAAATCTTTTGTACTAGTAATGAACAAATGTGAAAATCAGTTTATAAATTTCAGTTTCCTAATTCGTTGATTAGCACTAAGTTCAATTCAGTTTTCGCTTCCTAATCAGTTTATAAACTAAATTTAAGTCTTATAATTCTCGAAATTAAATGTGCAAATTTAATTTCAGTGTTAACGACGTACTAATCAATGAATTCTCACTAAACAATGAATAAATAAATGTTGAGCATGATTTAGACAAAAAAATATTCATCGAAATATTTGTAATTAAGTTTAAAAATTAAATGTTTAATCTTGGGGCCATTCTGAAATCAATTAGGCATTTCTGAGATGTCTATTTGACTTTAGAAAAGCCCCAAATTAAACATTCTTTTTGTTACATGTGGCGCAGTACTGCTTATAAGCCAGTGCTTCACCCTCCAAACTAGTGAGGTGGGACTAAACATGGGCGTCAGAATCAATTACTGGCAAGTCGTCCCCACCTTTCTGTCCCACTTGAACGGTCCCACTTGAGCGGTCCCACTTGTCAACTCAGCCAAGTAGCGGTCAAACAAGGTTGACCAGACGGAAACGTCCGTTTGGCCATCAGCAGCCTCGAAAGAGACAAGTAGGACACATACATGGAAAGTTAAGCAACTAGGACACAACCGAGGAAAACTAAGCCATCTGAGGCACAAAAATAAATGACCCTTTTACTTATGTTATGCATTATCTTTGTATAACTTTCATCCCATTTTCCATCTTACCCACCTCTCTCTCTCTCTCTCTCTCTAACCCAAAAATGTTGCACATGGTGGCAAGCTCTTGCTGATATGTATATCACTCTTTATTTTTTCGTCTTTCTCTACTCTCTCTCTCTCTGACCCAAAAATGTTGCACATGCTGGCAAGCTCTTGCTGATATGTATATCACTCTTTATTTTTTCGTCTTTCTCTATATATGGTAGAATTTGTCTCATTTCTCCGGATGATCTGTCCAAGTATGTGCATCAGCCGGTAGATCTGTTAGTTTTTTACATTCTCATAGAGTCTCCGATACCCTCATAAAACCTTAATAGGAGGCCAATGCTACAATTTTTTTCACTCAAAACACTACTCGTATCTTATCACAAAGAACATATATACAATCGATGTATTAATAGTAATGTGCTAGCCAATTTTTGCATATAAATTCGATGAAATCAGGACAACATATACTAAGAAGACAGTTACATGCAAAGAAATGATTAAGAAAGTTGTGCCCTAATTTTATTTGATTAAAGTAAGCGCTCTATTCTAAAACTGAGCGAGTGTACATTTTTGGATGATTTACATATGCAAAAATCCAGGCAGCTAAAAATTGGTAAAGGCAGATCCAAAGACACTCGAAAGACATAAGATACGCAAACTTTATGTATGATTCTTCTTTCGGTGCGATTGGGATCGGAGACAGACAGTAGCTAGTGCTACTCTGCATAATGCATGGATCTGTGCATGCACGATTGTGTCAAGCTCCCATGAGTGGTTATCAGTTCTGGCTACCCGGCGTGGAAGCCAAGCACCACAAAGATCGACCGAGCCACTGCACAAAGGCTGTGACGGCCAGCATTCTGCACCGTAGCTTGTCTATGAAGCAAGGTCACTGAGGTTGGTATCAATCCGTTTTCAGCCAAGAATTCTATGAAAATAGTTGAAACAGTTTCCCGTGAAATACCAGGAGTTCAAGAGAGGCGACATTTGATTTGCTACATCTCAAATTTGGTGACGTCGACAATGAATCAGAATACAGTACCATCACATCCACAATGATACCGCTCCATGCATATCTCTTAATACTCATCATCGATCTAATCAGTGGAATCTCCAATTCTCTATCATGCCAGCCTAAAATCGGTGGGATCTTCTTAGCATCATATGTACGGCCAATAACATCTTGTGCGTGGCCTTGTGAGAGAAGTGTGGATGAAATGCCCCGTCTGCAAGCAAACCAAAAGTGTGGAACGTGGCACATTACATTAGCATGTCAAAAATATGCTGATTTCAACTACTAATAGTTTTTCCCCATAGTTAACTCGTCAGCCACGATGGAAATCATATACTCCGTACGTATATGCACTGTTCATTTGCTTTGTGTGCTCACTATTTTACCTCCAGGCCAGTCCATGGAGCAGAACTTCGCAATCCACAATAGTCCTCCACCACGTGGCACCGGTTTTTTCCCACCTCTCCGTGCCTATAAAAAGCCCGCTAGCTTCACTCCATAGAGCACAGCTCACACACACACTCACGTAAGCATCTACACACATTACTTAGCTCAAAAAATGCCTAATGGAGCGGCGATGCTTCTTGTGCTCTTCATGGCGCTCGCAGCGGCGAGCGAGGCCCAGATGCAGCACGGCGCCAGGGGTTTGGCCGGCGGGCATCGCCGGGCAGCCGATCCTCACGCTCCCACGCACCTCCACTTCTACTTCCACGACACGTCGAGCGGCCCCAAGCCGACGGCAAGGAAGCTGAGGGGTCCGCTAGACGCGTCCTCGCAGACCATGTTCGGGCTTGTGATCGATATGGACGACCCGTTGACGGAGGGGCCGAAGCCCGGATCAGCGGTCGTGGGCCGGGCCCAGGGCCTGTATATGGGGGCGGACCAGTCCGCGGCATGCTTGCTGCAGGTCATGAACCTCGTGCTCACCGCGGGCCCTTACAATGGCAGCTCGCTCGCCGTGCTCGGCCGCAACTGCCTGCTCACCAGCCTCCGCGAGATGCCCGTCATCGGCGGCACCGGCGCCTTCCGCTTCGCTCAGGGGTACGTGCAGGCCCAGACCAACATGTTCGACTTGAAGACCGGGAACGCCATCGTCCAGTTCGACGTGTACGTCAAGCATTAGCATGCCAAGTGGGTGGCGCCACTGACGAGGGTGCATGTCAAGGTATCATTAAGTCAGACCAAATGTTTAAGGGCTTGTAAGGTTGTGATGCTATGATTCACAGGGTGTTTTTCTTTTGATTTTTGTTGTTGCCTACTTAAGCTTGTGTGTGCTTCGTGATTTGTGCATTTTCTTTTCCTGTATGTATCAGTGCCACTGCCGTTGCTTGGGTTAATTCTGGCAAAAATAAATGGTCTTGAGTGAATGTGTTGTATACAAACTTGTTTTCCTATTTTGTACATTGGTGGCTTCTACTCCTCCATTCCTGTTTATTGTGTGGGATGAATTGTAGAAACAATTGATGTTGAACGGAATAGCTTCACGAACCATATTTTATGTACGGATAGGACACTGATTCCATATTCGTTGTTCACGTACTCATTTGATCTAAGGGTGAATAGCTGGTGTCACGCACATCATGTTTTACATGTGCGTTGAAAAACAAATTCAATAACCTGTGACAACACATGAACAGTCAACTAGTAAGGGTAAATGTGTGTTGTGCCACACGAACTTAAAAATCAGGAGCTAGGGATGAAAGCAACAAACTAAGAGCATCTCTATAAACCGCGAAACTGAAAACACGGTTTTCAGTTCGCGTTTTAGGTGGTTTACAAGCCCAAAAATTGTTACGTAGAACAGAAACTTAAAACCGAACTGTAAAACAGAATATGCTGTAGAATATTCTATCGTCTTCCTGCTTCATATTTTCCTCAAAACCGATATGTTGTAGTGAGGGAAGTAGCTAGCCTCTCCAATAATCAAAATCAGCAGCAGGTAGCTAGTACATGGAGTCGCTAGGTAGCTGTTGCAAATCGATCGAACGCGGTGCTCAGCCAGTCAGCTAGCTATCTCGTGGATCGATCGGTCGATGTACTATCTCGTGCGAAGCAGTCCGCCGCCGGCAGCCAGAGTCCCCAGGCCGTATCGCTTCGCTGCTACTCCAACCGATGATCCCGACGAGTTTGGTAGTGATTCCGGTGAGTTTGACGGAGGATGGTCGGATTCCGGCGAGTTCCTTGGCGGAAGTTAACCGGCGCGTCCTGAACATTCCCTCCGGCCAATGCCTCGCGCGAGATACAAGGAACTCTCGGTTCGGCCGCGAAAACAGCATAAGTTCGGTTCGGAGGAGGAAATTTTTTTAAGACTAAATTTTTTTCAGTTCAGGATGTTTTATGGTTTTTGTTCGGGCCCTTTTTTCGCCTCAAAAACCGTAACCGGCAGTTATTTTTCAGTTCTGCCCTTTTACGGGCTCTGCTAGAGATGCTATTGAAAAACTTGCTGTCAGAATAACTGTGGCAAACCTGAAAATTGTATGGCTAAAAAGACGATGAAACTATGAATTATCTGCAATTCCTTGGAGTGTCGTCGGCCAGAATTTCTTGCTAGACTTCGCCTATGATCACTAGCTGGTATTTCTTTGAGTATATGTTAATATAACTATTTGTGGAAGTGTTATTTATCAATATGTTTTGTATCACCAATCCATGTCAATTTCGAACGAGATGAATACTTGGCAATTTTTCTGGCGGTACTCCAATAAATTAGTTAGAATTTATTTGTGGGTACGTTGCCCTTTTTTACATAGTCAGTAATACTAAATTATATGGACTAAGCTTTTTTACCCGAAAACCAATTTGCTGGAATAGTCTCAGTGAATACCTGCTTTAACGAGCGTTGTTGGCATCACTTATTTTTCTCCGGCAGTTCCAATATCGCGAACATTCTCGGCAAACATCAATCATGATTTCATCTACTTCAAACCCTGTACTCGGTCTCCCTATTATTAACTAGATTTAGGGGTGCGTCTTGGCGCACGACCCCTCGAGCCCTATTTTGACGACACGCCATACACAATGGTAATAATTAGCGGTTAGAAAAAATATATCCATATATAATACCGAAAACTCAATTAAACAAACGACAGACACAAAATAACCCCACACTATTAAACATACCTCATCCGGGAATATGCGCTGCTCGTGAGATACGCATCATCAATAATTTCTGCGCCTGGTTCCCTCACTTTTCGAATTACCATGCCAACAATAAATTCTAAAACCTTTTATGTGTTCACACCACAAAATCTCGAAGTGTTCATACGACTCAACCCGTGAGCTGTTCACACTCATCTACAACCGCTATATAAACTGCATACCACGCCGAACGACCGCACAGTCGATCCACCAGGAAAAACACACAGGCACAACCTCTCCCCCTTCCATTACCTCTCTCCCTTCCATTCCAATGGCGCGGACCGAAAACTCTCGGGGCTACCGCTTCGAGGAGCACGACATGTACTTGAGCGTGACATTCACTCGCTGTGCAGCAAGAGTGAAGAAGTGGATCCGTCGCGTCAAGGAGATGTTCCTCGATAACGCACCGGTAAAGTGTCTTGGTCTGGACTGGGAGTACACCACCGGTCCGAAGAATGTCAAGCAGAGGTATCTCCTAGCCAAGAAAACAGCGACGCGTCGCTGACTCTCGGTGGCGCGTGAAAATTTGGTCTTCCAGATAAGCAAGGCCGATGCAGTACCGGATCTCCTAAGGGAATTTCTCAGGGACAAGGAAATCATCTTCTGTGGCGTGGCCATCAACAACGATGTGCGTATGCTGCAATGATATGGATTGTAATTCCCAACACGCGCGACCTCCAGTCGGCGATCCGGAACCAACGACCAACTTTCCTCCGGGTCTCTATGATCTTGCCAATTTTTATATTGGGACGAACCTTTCGAAGAAGAATACCAAGATAGCGTCCATCAGACAAGAAGGCTGGGACAAAGTTTCACTGAACGTCGAACAAATAAGGTATGCCGCTCTAGATGCTCGCCTAGGGTTTGAGATTGCTAGAAAGTATTGGAAATTAGTTGGGTATAATAGTCCTCAAGATCGTCTCAATGTAGTTTGAGCAACTTAGTAACCATGAGCATCTCATATCAGCGGAATCTTGCCGCAAGATCACATGCACTTCAAATTTCTAGAGGTTGTGTGTAGTCATCGAGGAGTTGATAATTTCTGGATCCTCCTCAGTTTTGTATGCGTGTCTATATACTGATGGTCTTCCATTTGAATGATAAGCATGCATCACTGGAAAGTGTCTTTTACCCAACTTCCAAGTAATCCCATCTGCAAAACAACGAGTTATTACGTCAATTATGTACCGCATTTCCCAACCAACAACGACATCGACGACGCGAGCAGTTACCCTTAGCGAACACGTTTCTTCTTTCATAACGAAAGGGAACACCCGCCGGCTTAAGAACGGGGACGTCATGATGATCTTGTTACATGGCAAAGAAAAACTAAATCAGGCAATAATTTCCGTAGGCGCTTTGGCCCCGCCAGGGTCCAATTCTACCCCTCGCTCTTGATACGCTGGATGAGGACGGTGGGTATCGAAAACTTGTAGTTGGCTGTGATAAACATGGAAAAAAACAGTAGTGTTATAACGTGCCTACGCGTGTCTCAAATCTATCGGTTAAAAACCATGTACTCCATATAACATAGATACTTACTGAGGAAGGAACTTCACTCCAAGGCTTCGCAAGGAAGGAACGCGCCTAACAGGTTTCCAAGCTAATCCGTCTGGGATTAATCAGCCCACGACGGAACCTACACAGTAACTAATACGACCAGAAACCGGCAGAATATTCCAACCCTCCACATCGGGATGGCCTCGCCAGCTCCCTGTAGTCGGGTTCAACAGTGAACGGTTCCAGGTCACGTGTTTGCACCTTGTGTCATGCCTCTGGCGTAAGTACGTACTCGGTTTGCATGTGCACCAATTTGCCTGCAATAATCTCCTTGGAACAACTTAAAAAGACATCCTCCCGAAGTTGCGAGTACTGTACATCAATTAATTGGTAGAAAAGAACACGTACATTTTTTCTGTACTACTGTACTGTTCAAGCACTGCCTCTGGGCTAGTTCGATCGTGTAGAAATAGAGAGGCCATGTTGTGTCTATCTGGTCAAACTGCACTAATCATAACGATAGCTTGTCAGGATAATACAGAACTCTGACGTGTTATGATAGCCATAGAGTTACTCCTATAGTCCACTCGGTCTGACCATACTATGACAGCTCAATCAATTGCGTGCTACGATGAGGCTATACACCCTAGGACGTGTGAAGACTTTTCGATACAACCGGCCGTGCCGGTTTAATCGGTCCGGCTTAATCTACTGACATCCTTTTTTCCGTGCAGAGCCTTCATTCGTACTGTAGAAGTGAGCCAGCATCGAGATGCCATTAGAGGATTAGGAAGTCTCGGAAGTGTTTGGCGAGTCGGCTGCCGCTTTGTTTAATGCGGGCTGCCGTTTCGTGATGTATTTTAAAGTCCAACGGGAGCCGGCAACGCACACCAACCAGGATAACTCAGCACAGGAACGACAGGAACAAAAAGCAAAAAGTGAAGAAAAACCACTCGCGTCTGAGATAATCCCGAATAAACGACGACCTGGAACGAAAAAAGTCATAAGAGGTCATAAAACAGGTATAAAAAGCACACAAAAGGGCAAACAGCAAAACCCGGTCTGCCAAAAAAAATGCCTGCAACGAACGAACAAACAGACACAGAAATATGAAAACACAGACCGGCAAACAAAGATTACACGAAATCTTATCAGACACACGAGTGAGTCTTGCCGTCACGCAGGTGACCGGATGGCGCATTAAGCGGAACAAGCCATATACGCCTTGCTAGGCCGTCGTACCGGCTTAATCAATCCAACTTAATAAACTGATATCCTCTTCTTCCGTGCAAGTCCCTTCCTTCGTCGGACTGTTCATACGTGGACATAAATTCTCTCCAACAAAAATCCAACGGTACAGTCAGACGAGCTAGACCTGTCGGTGCACGAGCAGAGAGCGATTTAAAGCCAGGAATAAATGCCGTGGTCGACAAAGCTCGCATGATCCGAATACTGCTCATACGCGGTCACACCCTGTCTGATAAAAAATAAGCCTTGGCGTGCCACACGACCACAACGTTCATGCTTAAGAATGGGGACGTCATGATGATCTTGTTTCCTTCCAGAATCTTACGCAGCGAGAGTGACAGAGATTTAAAGAAAGGCAGAGAGTACGAAATATTTAGTTGAGTAAAACAAAACATTCCGACTTAATTCAAAGGCCGTGATAAAAAATGGGAGACAAAAAAAATTAACAGTGTGTTATAGCACGCCTACGCGTGTCTCAAATCCATCGGAGTAGTACTTACTAAGGAAGGAACTTCCCTCCAAGCCTTCGCAAGGAAGGAACATGCCTACCAAGTTTCCAAGCTAGTCCGTGATGGATTCATCAGCCCACCACGGGACCTACACAGCAATTAATTCAACCAGAGACCGGTAGGATATTCCACCCCTCCACATCGCGGGTCTCGCGGCTCCCTGGAGCCGGCTTCAAAAGAGTGCAGTTCCAGGTAACGTCTTTACCCCTTGCGTCATACCTCTGGCCACCCAACGCGTACAGTCGGCGGAGTAGGTGACGCCGAAGGGACGCGTCGACAACCCAGAAGGACAAGTAGATAACCCGCCAATCCTACCGATGCTTTCTTTAGCTGTCTTACCGGCTGTAGATACATATCCTCCGTCTGTGTAGGTCTTTGTTTGTACATAACTAGCTGGGTGGCCCGCGCATTTGCGCGGCTAAATTTTCTATGACTTTTAGCTTGAGAAACAGTGTTTTCCAGCTTCATGACCTTAACACACCATTGTTATATTTTAATTCAACACTATTTGCATGTCATATAAATAGGACTAAAGGGGATATGATGTATTTATAAACCAACAACGTTACTGATTTGGTCAAAAATCAATCATGGTAGGTATCAAATTCATTTTACAATCATAGTTACGCAAGAGAATAATAAAGAATTAAGTCAATCTTAACAATTAATGTTTTTCAACACAAAGTGGAGTATTACTTGAATCTGAAAAGTGATCTGAGCTATGTTAATTATCACTATTCCGTCACCCTCTATATTCTTGATCAAATATTACTTTGAACCTGATGAACACTGTCTCTCCCTCGAGATCTTTCTTAAGAATACATCTGGTTTACTATGCTTCCAGTATAACCTTTCTTTCGGCATGAACATAATAATAATATTTTCCCTATAAGCAAATGAAAATCAACGGTCAGTGATTAGTTTCTGGTTAACAACAAATGTTAGATCTGATGCAGCAAAAGCGTTAACAAACTAACTATAAGAAGATTTTAGCCCACCACGATTTCAGTCCAACTGATATATGAGGACGATGACTTTGTGTAGGGGAATAATCTGTGTGGGAAAAAAATATGCATTGTGCTAAGATGACATTCCTCTGCACCCGTGTATCGTATTTTTATGTAAGATAGTGTCTTCGACACATGGCTGGGGTTTTGCACCATTTTGAGAAAAAAGAGTGTCTTTCACATGTAACTGAGATCAACAATTACCAATTAAGCAGCAAATTGTTATGTGTACATGACAGTGTACTAAATTTTTAAACAGACCAATCAAGTAATAATATTACTGTGGGAAGTAGATGTAGCAACATACATGAGTTTTGCACAGGAAGAATACTAAATATTTTCAGTAGCACCACACATCTACACCAGCTCATAAAAGGTCTCCATTTTTATTTTGAGCACTGTAATTTTTCTGAAGTATATTCACTTTAATCTGAAAGAATTTGGCGTTGCCATAGTAGATCAGAAATTTGAATACGTTACAATTGGCCAAAAATAGGAAACAAGTTAGAATATGAAATACGTGAAGGAAAAAGAGCAGACATACGTACTGTGTTGAGAAATAATGTAGTGTCTCGTGAAAGGCTGTAGCTTCGTGAGCTGTCGAATCCAGCAAATTAGATCTATGTGCAGCAATTATAATATCAACTTGGATACGACTGAACTCTTGAAGGAATATGAACCTCCCAAAAATTCTAGGCATTTCTTTTGAGACAAAGTTTAGTTTCTAAAATGGTTCAATTTCCTCCATCCAAATTTTGTTTTTGTATATTGCTGAAGAAAAAGATAATAGTTGTTGTATGCTCGATAACTTCATTTCACCAAAGTCTTAATGAACAAACTATAAGTAAGGGCATGCAAAATTATGTATTTGTGGTTGTACAAAGTAGGCCAGAATGAAATGTGCATAGGATACAAAAAATATATATCACCAGTTGCATAGGAGTGAAATAAGAACGTTTATATACATGTATAGATTTAAAACACCTTACATGATAGGCCTCCAGCGGGTGATCTACTCCAGGTCGCCTCGGATGTGAACACAATAAATCAATGCTGGCTCGCTGGTACTTTGCTTGTCATCTCCGCCGTCGTCAAGCCATCAAACACACCTTCACGCTAGACATGAATTGATGAACGCTTGGTTTGCTCTCGATTAGATTTTGCGGTGGATATGAACTCCATGGGTTATAGATGGATGAAGCCTACACCATACCTACGTGCGTGGCCAATACTTTTTCTTTCACCATGCGTCGATCCCTTGCCAGAGTCCTCATCCCATACAAATAGAGACTACAAAAAATGTCAGGTAAGGTGTCATATCTGAACTTGAAACGGGAGAATCGAGATTTGCACTCCACCGTTGACATGTCATAACTTCAGATTTGATCAACTTCCATTGTTGCTTGCTTCTGTTTTCTTGCCAACCCAAATGATGCTCACAATGTTTTTTCTGATTGCACACGGTTCTATACCTGTAAGAAAGACATAATTATGTATTAGTGGGCTCCATAATCGGTGCAGCGTCAAGGATGCAATGCAGGTGCATAAATTCTCATCTAAATCCACCTTGTATCTCTGGTACTACAGAAGAAGAAAATTTTCCTTGTATCACTGGTACAACAGAAGAGAGAAAATTGCCTTGGTGGCTATTTCATCGACCACCTATAGAAGCAAATAAGACTGAAACTTGAGAAGAGAACTCCATGCGATCAACTCCTAAAGGGATCCGAGACGACCATTCATGATGCAGGAAGTAAGTCGTGGATTAGGGGTCCAGCAGTAAGAAAAGAATTAACCATCACAAAAATATATTATGCAATGTATTACCTGATATAGAAGCCATGCCAATTGTAAATCAAAGAACCGATTAGCACTCGGATCTGAATCAGGAGTTACATTGCTTGTGTAAGAACAGGATACTGGTTACAGAGCCGAGTAAAGGGCGTTGGCCATCCCTAGCTGCGGTGGTCGGATGTAGAAATTTGGCGCCGGCGAGAGTGCAAACTTCCGCCAAACGCTGGAAGAGAGTCTACACTACGGGGAGGAAGATACTCTTTTCTTTACATCATACCTGATGATCCAATCGAAAATTCGGAAGTCTTTACGTCATATGCTGATCCAATCGAAAATTTGGAAGTAGTTAAGCGAGATCAATTCAGGTAAATAGATCGGAAGGGAAGCTGGTTTCGCCGAGACAATACATCAAGAACGATCTGCGAGACTCATGTCGCTGAGATGCATGTACTGGATTAGTGGAACCTAGTTGATCTGTTCCCTGGGATAGCTGATGGTCGATATGCTCCTGGCCGGTACTTTCCGGCGAGGATTTGCAAAATTTAGATGCAAAGGTAGCTGCAAAACTCATATATTACCTAGCTGCGAATCTTCTCCAGGCGACCTAGTCTTGCATGATCGAAATACGTATGTACCATTGTGCATGTCAAATGATTACGTACCTCACTTGCATGCACACAGATCGTGATTTGGCTGGCTGTGAAAGTGCACGCCAATGGCAACGATCGAGTCGTGGCTTGCGCATCTACACGTCCGGAAGATGCTACTTGAGTCTCACTACGACCGCTCCGAGCAAATCTTCTCTCCATAACCTTGATTTTCCGTTGGGTGCCCTGCATCTATGGGGTGTATGGCGTCGAGACTGCAGTCGGCCGGACGTCGGCGTCGGCGCGTACGGATTATCTCGGCCAGTATTGGAGATACTTGTTGTCCTGACTACGATTCGCCGGACGACGCCGGGCCGTCGGTGGCGCATATAGATGTCTGCCGTTTTCTACCCGTATGAAGCGAGCTGCGTATCCTTGTCATACTCCGCTTGGCTATGCGCATTGTTGCCGGAATAATTAGGGACATTTAGCAAACGTGATCAATTGGCATATGTGTTACAAAGGAAATCAATTAATCGTAGACCATGCTGACTCTGCATGCCGATATGGATCTGATTGACTCAGATCAAGTACAATGATTAATCCGTACCGTTCATATTTCCTAACTTTAGGGGGGTTAATCCTAAGCGTTCATTGTCTTGTGTTTTAATTATATAATAGATGTGTACATGTTGGCTTGACGAATATTTTCACTGCGTATTAAGACGTGCGTCCCTTTATTTCGTAGGTGTATGGGAAGATCTCTTCCATACAGCCGGCCGGATCGACTTAATCAGTCGGCACGTTAGGCCTGTTTTTTTGTTGGTTGATTTAGTCGGCTTGTGCATATCCGTGTTTTTTCTGTGAAGTATACGGAAGTCGGCGACGGGAGGAGTGTGCGGATTTCGGACATGGTATGTAGTCTTTAGAATGGAAAACTCGCTCTGTTTAATGCTGGGCCCTCTGCACTGGCGCGTGGGAGGTCGTGGTGTCATGATGATGATTGTTCCTTCCCGAGGCGCATGCGGCGAGGGTCTGTGTATAGTCACATCGATTTGATCGGTTGGTCTTGCCGGCACGGACTTGAGACAGCGGTTTAAAGAAACATGGAGAAGTCGCATTTGACAGCGATGCGCGGCTACGTGGTACTGTTAAATAATTCAATTATCTTGAACCAGCGACTTTTCCGACTCGCAGACCTATCATCTAATAAATAGCCACCGTAACGATGGGGAATGCCTGGCCTGGTTGCCGACCTGTTTGTGTTGTCTGTGTCGATATGGTCATCTCCGTCTTAATGCACTGCCTGACCATGCCGGTTCCCTGGAGTCATGATGACATGGAAACGCACGTTCGTTGGGAGACCCAAGAGGAAGGTATGATGTAGTTAGCAGCAAGTTTTCCCTTGAATCTACCAAGGTTTATCGTACCAGTAGGAATTGGGAGAGCTTTAGAAAGGTGTCAGCGGCGCCGTTTACGATTACTGACGTGGACCTGCACACAACACAATCAAAATACTTTGCCCCAACGAAACAGGAAGGTTGTCAATCTCACCGACTTGCTGAATACAAAGGATTAAACGTATGGTGTGGAATATGACGATGAACACAAAAAGGAACAACGAGGGAAACAATTGTAGAGCGTGGTAAAAACGGTGTTTGTATCAGTGTGGAATAAAGGACCGGGGTCCACAGTTCACTAGTGGTGTCTCTCCATAAGACAGATATGCATACATGTTGGGTAGACAAATTACAGCTGGGCAATTGACAAAGTGCAAACGCATGACAATGCAATATATGATAAACATGTTCATTGTTACATCTATTGAGCATTACAACAATATACATAGACTGCTTACTAGCTGCATCTATGATTCATAATCCACTCAAGAGATAGCTTCCGGGTCTCCCGTGAGTATTAAGTTGCAAGTAACAGATTATAGCATTAAGCAAAGTGTGTAATGTAAACAAACGTATTAGACTTAAAATCAGTACCCTTAAGCTAAGCATCGGTTATTTTATTCCTAGTGGCAACAACACATCTACAGCCTTAGTTGTTTCTGTCAATCAAGACCAGGCTTCTAGAGGCATGAACCCACTATCTACCATAAATATACCCCCTCTTGCAGTCATTAGCATTTACTTGGCCAAAGTATCTACTAAGTTTTGGAGCAATTCATATATGTACATGTATGATCTGCTGAACCAAAAGTAAGTAATGAGTAATGGCTAGTTGCGTACTGAAGTATGATATAGAATTGCAATTCTTTGTGAATTAGAGGGCTCTGTAAACATCACCTCTGCTCATGATAACATGTCAACATATTTGGTATACTGCTTGGTGTAAATTGTCCTCTGAATATTTTGAAATTGCTCGGGCGGCTCGCGCGGGCCGCTCCAGAGGAACCCCTAACCCTAGAAAATAGAAGGCCGGCGGCGCTCCTCTCTCCGGCCGCTGCCGCCGCCGGCGCCGGCGGTGGCGGCCGCACCCGGCCGTCAAAGGCGGCAGGTGAGGAGAGCGCGCCCCGACGAGCTCTCTTCGCGCGGAGGCGAGGCGTCAAGCGGGCAGTGCTGGGTGACGTGTGCGGCTGGGAGGCGCAGGGGAGGCGACGGCGGCGTGCCAGGGCGGCTCGGCCGCAGCTCTGGTGGTGGTGGCGGCGCCCGGAGCTGCCAGCAAGCAGGAAGATGCGGCGGCGTCCAGGGCCTGATCTGGGCCCAATCTGGGCCCGTGATGGGTCGCGAGGGCTGTCCTTGCTCTTCCTCGAGGATGCCGCTCGGCCTCGGCTCAAGTTGCCGGCGTGGCGGCGGTGCTGCGGGCAGATGGTCTGCGTGGAGGTCTCCGGGAGGCCAGCAGGGTGTGCCTGGGAAGGGGAAGGGGCCCTGTGCCCCCCTTCTCCTGCCCTTCTGGTTCCGGGCTAGGTCTGGTACCACGGTAGCCAGGGGGCTGCCGGTGGTTGACTTGGTGGTGGAGCATCCTTCTCGTCTCGCCCTCTTCAGCGTGGTGCGGAGCCAGGATGCCGGGGCGGCGGCCCTGGACGGTGGGAGTCCTTTGGTTGGCGGGCGTGCCAAGGACTCAGATGCTGGCCGACGACCTTGGCCACGGGGGTGGCTTGGTGGTTGGCGAGTGAACCGCGGTGACGGTGGCTCGGGTGTCATCTTCGGCGCCCGGTGCCACGTGTAGAAGTTCTGTGAGAGTTTGCCGGGGGGAAAACCCTTTCCCGGGGTCTTCTCGGGACGCGGCGGCGATGTCCTTGGACGCCGTCCCCTTCTTGGAGGCGTCGCGGCGGCTTCTCTGACCTTTTACACTGCGGATGAAAATCCAAGATTCTCGGATCGGGCGGTGATGGTGCTGCTGGTGGTGTGCTTCTTGAAGACGCCGCCTTGGATTCCACGGCGGGTTGCTCTCCGGAGGTGGTGCTCTTTCGACCTCCCTCCGGCCATGCTTGTTCCTTCTGTTGCATACCGGTGTTTCCTGCTAGGGGTCCTGCTGGCTGAGCCTGTCGGCAGTCTTGCGGACAGTGGCGTTGATGATCCTGCTGGTGGTGCTACCCTGGATGGTGCAGCTGGTCTCGGTGGTGTGCCGGCGTGTTGGTGTGCCCATGCTCTCGGTGAGCTCCGGCCCAACACCTCTGCCCGCTTTGCTTGTGCTCTCCCTCCTCGGTGTGGCGAACCTTTGGTGTTCAACTGTAATCTCGTCGGTAGCTCTTTTCCTTGGGTGTGTGCAGTGTTGGGTTGTAAGCTGGTTTCAGCATCATGTATCTCTCGCCGTTCGTGGCGTTATTAATTTAACGTTGGGCCTCGGCTCTTATTTTAAAAAATATTTTGAAATTGGGTTCTGTGTTGGCAGTGTTTGAATGACTTCAGATTTGAAAATGGTATTAGCTTATGTGTTCAGTGCCATTGAAAACACTTTTTAATGACCATATTAGGCAGAAATTAGAAATTTTGGGTAATCCGAAGCCATGCTATTAGGGATGTTAGTTTAGTTCCATGGACATACTTCTTGATCCGTAGAATTTTTTTCACTTGTTTCTGACAGGAAGCTAAGCTATGGTGGAGTCATGCTAGCATTAAACGTCTTTGCTTGGTCAGAAAATATTGAGTACGTAGTTGCTCCATGCTAAGCAGACGCATAGTTTGCATTATTAGCTACTGCACATGCTGATTAAGGGGGGTACAACTGTTGTTATAACATAAGACAGTGACGTAATATCATATACTTGCACTTGCACTGCTTTGAGAATTCAGTTTGGTCTTCATTAGTAAAAGGTAGCTGAAAACAGTAACCTAAGTTATTGATTCCTCTGTTTTGAAAAATGTAGCTGAAAACTGCCATGTTAGTAAAAGGTACGGACTAGTAACATCAAGCTCAAACTGACTAGTCTTAATGAATATGGCACATCGAATTTTTTTTATCTTAATACATAATTTACTTGATTATTAACATGAATCCTACTTTTATAGTGACAGTTGCTGAAAACTGACTAGTCTTCAACGAGAAGTCGCTGGTTAGTGTGAACTGCCACCGTCGGAAGATGGAGCGTGAGGAAATCCATTGCGCACACATATTTCGTTAACTGAAGCACTTAGGCATGCGAGTTGCCGTTAGATGGACGATGCAAGCCAAAGATGGGTTCGAACCTGAGAGGAATGGCAGTAGACATGTTTTGTCTGAACAGATAGATTGGAATATAAGCAATTTAAGCCCATTGCGTTCGTCTCAAAAATTCTGAACCGTGCTCTTTGACCTTGCCCTTTTTGGAGTCCCGAAGCTCCCGGAAAGTCTGAAACACTAAAAAAGACGTTTTCTGGAAAAACAGGGTTAATTCCAAATAAATGGGAAAACTATGAAGTATTCCCAAAATCATTATAAAACATTGATATAACCCTTATATGATGCAAATATGATTGGAATATAAGCAATTAAAGTGCAAAGTTCATGTATGCATTTTACATGCATCAACATCCCCAAGCTTAATCCATGCTCGTCCTCGAGTATGAAGATGATAAAACTAACATGGACTTTGCAATTTAATACTTAACAATGAATATCAAAGATGATTACTATTGCTACATATAGTCAAATGATTCATTCTTCAAAGGAGTAGCAATATGCAAATAGTTTATGAAGTGATATCAAGTATTCAAGACAAGGATGTTCATTGATAGTTCACAAAGTGTAACATAGTAGCAAGTAATATGGAACACATGTATGCATAATGATAAGTAGAACATCCTACAATGGTCATAGAGTGTAGATGAAATCTGAATATGATAGGTGTACACTTTGGAAAGATGTATATGTGAGTAGAGGTAAAGCATGCATAAGTTTCATCCAACTTCCAAACTCTTCTACTTAAGTTAATGATTGCAATAAGGTATTCATTGGTGTCAAGCTCTCATTGCCCCTATCATAGCATCTTGAATGATTAAGGTTAAAGTGAAAGCAAATATGAGTAGTGTGCTTGACAAAGTAAAGGTTGGATGTCTCATGCCCCTTGAATACAAGTACCTACACCATGATTACTCAACTTAGGAAACAAAGCAAGTTCAAGTTATATATCATTGTAAGTAATAATAGTATCATCAAGAGCGTCAACTGGGGTACCTCTTGTCCCAGGATATGGAACAAGCCCATATCAAAATGACAAGACAAACAAACAAGATGAAAAACCTCAACACCCTTTTTATTTACCATTGGAATAGCTTTTTATTGTAAGGTGCGTCATAGATAATTCACCATAGCATGTAAGTAAATTTCCACCATGAATAATGCATGGCTTAGATTAGCGGCCCAGGCGTCTCTCTAACCATTTATACAAACTCATTTAAACTTCTTCATTTCCACCTCATTTCACCATGATAGGCATCCATAAACAAAAGTACATGATATCAACTAAATGAGATGAAGGAGCATGTTGAAAGCTTTGCATGTGACAGCACATATGGGCTAACTCCCAACCTCGAACATTTATCAAGCCACTAGCATCATAATCTTAATCACAATGGGTCATGTTTTATTTATTGCAATGATAGTAAAATGTGCATCAAGTTCGTGAGAGCTATATAACCAACTTTTCCCATGGCAATCAATAACATAATCATTTTCATTCAGAGGTATAGATAACACAAATATCATGATGAACATACTCGGAATAGCATATAGCTAGTAGGTAGATATGGTGGACTCACTGGAATAACTTTGGTTGAAGGTGTTGGAAACAAGTTTTTGCTTGTTGGAGTTTTTGGGCTAGCAAAAGGGAGAAAGTTGACCATCTAGATGCATGCATGAGTGTCCATAGAACTAACTAATCCATGTTAAACAAAGTGAAATAACTTTCAGCATCAAAACATGAATAAGTGATAACTCTTGATAAAGCATTTACATATTATTACTCATTAACAAGCTCATGAATCATGCAACTATATGTATCATTAAAAATCAACTCAAACATCCCTTTTCCCATCATGATAATAGCATCCATCATATTTCAACCCATATTTCCAGTAGCTCTCTCATATATAATTGATAGTGTGGTGGTCTCTCAAGACTCAAACAAAAACAAAAACGACGCTCCAAGTTTATGCGATAAAGTGTTTTGATCGAAAAACAGAAGTTGGACGTGTGCAAACCGAGAGTGTGTAGGTCCAGCGGGGTTGTCTTCACATCCCCAAGCTTATGGTCTTCACCATCCTTGGATAGCTCTTGGTGCATCTCCTCCAATCCCTGTGAAAAAACTTCAAAACACCGTTTCTCCCATTTCTTTTCTGTGGGGTGCATTAATAGTGATAAACAAATAGGTTTCTTGCTGCATATAATCCTTGAACAAAAATTCATATGAGATGTCCAGAAGTGTATAATGTTGTATGCCTACTCATAAACTCAATTGGATCAAAAAGATTCAACTTAAAAGCTCAAAGCATGCATCAAACAAAATGGGACAGAATCTGTCCAGAAAAACAGCAGCAGCAAAACGTATTTTTCTACCCTACCAAACTTTCTCGAAAAATTCCGAAAAAATTCATGCATACAGAGGATGAAAAGTTGCAACTACAGTTCAAATATGAGCTCATTCGGAGTTACAGAATAAGAATTAAAAATCATACCGTGCAGATTCGTGCAGGAATAAAATCTCCGAACTCAAATAGCAACTTTTCAAGACCAACATGGGTAAAACTTGGCACTTTATTAAAAACTCCAGAACTAACTAGACACAAAATCTCTTGTTACAGCAAGAGGACACAAAGAAAAATCACACACAAAAATAACCGGGTTGCCTCCCGCAAAGCGCTTTCTTTATAGCCATATAGCTAGGCTTACTTACTTGGTATCAAGATGGTTGAAGTGAGGTGGCTTGGCATCCCCAAGCTTAAATTCTTGTACTTATTTGATATATGTAGGGTGAGCCTAGGGGTACATCCCCAAGCTTGAGTTTTTGTCCCTCTTGATCTTGTTCATCACCCTCAATTCTTCCACCTTAAAATTCTCTTTACACAACACTCGTCACAAACTTGATTAGAGGGGTTAGTGCCTTCATAAATTAAATCCACATAGGCACAGCAAAGACATATCATGAATTGATTTTAAACATTAGCTACTGTTACTATGGTTATGTAATGCTCCTTGATCAAAAGAACCGCACAAAACACAAGTAATGAGAGTAATGCAGAATAAAGACAGGATATGTCAAAAACTGGACAGCGAATTACTATTATCACTCTTTTTATTTGGTTTTAGCTTTGGGAAAAGTTTAAATGATAGAGACTTTGCAATGGTTCCATTGGCATGAACAACACATGTTCAAGGTCGACCCCAACTTCTCCATTACTCATCCTTCTCATTACTTTCCCAAATTTTATAAAAAAATGAAAATCCTAAACTAATTGTCACAAATCAGTAGGTAAAGATATTTTACATGTTGTGAGGATATAAAGGTGTGCTCAAACCGAATAGGAAGTTAAAGCATAAGAACACACCACAGAATATCAAACCATCAACTTTTAAGTCTAACTCTTTTCCTATGCATTGGCATTTTATATATGAATAAATAGCAGCAATTTTGTGATAACCAATGCATGTAGTGATCAGTAGCTTGCATTTTAAATAACATAGAAACATAAAGAGGATTCTTATCTCTTCCTCTCTCATAATAGTTGCAAGCATTAAAGTTAAACATACCCACATAGTTTTGAATAGAATCACCACATAAAGACTTATCATCTAATGAGCATAATGGATCATCAAACTCAATTAAATCACTTTCATCCTCAACGGCTTCCCCAAGCTTAAACTTTTCCAGAGCATTAGCAATAAAGGTGTTCAAAGAGTTAGTACCACAAACATGAGTGTTATGCAAATAAAATTTAATTTTCTCCTCAAACACTTCATGTCCTAACTCAAGATAGATATTATACAACTCAATTTTTTTTGGTTCTTTTCCATTTTCTAATTTTTTTGTGTTTTAGATTTATATGTTAGTATGCAATGCAAACAAGAATAAAAGTTTAGCACAACGCTCCCCGGCAACGGCGCCAGAAAAGTACTTGATAATCCCCAAGAGCAAGGAATCACTGTAGCACAATTCGATAAGTATTTGAGTGTCGAACCCACGAGGAGCTGAAGGTAAACTATCTATTCTCTAAAGCCCTATAACCCTCTTATATGGCCTTTTATGCAAAGCAATAAATATGAAAGGATCTAACTAATGGAAGCAAGTGACGTGGAATGGATTTATCTAGTAGCAAGTTTCTCAAGCAAGTTTCAGACACAGGTTTCTTAGAGCAAGTTTCTCTCAGCAGTTTTCTCAAGCAAGTTTCTCAAGCAGCAAGTATCAAATATCTCAAGTAGCAAATATCTCAAGGGAGCAAATGTTCTAGCAATTGTTATTTCATTCGCGTGGTTGTCACAATTAGTGAAGCACATGTTTCAGTCTTAGTTGTTTCTTTTAGGTGGGAGCCATAAATAGGTGTAGCCAAGTAAATGAGCAATAACACAACTCTTATGATGGATCTCATGGCCAAATAAATGTGCAGCACAAGAATTATTAAGACATAATTGTCCCACCATAGCCTTAAGTTCTAGGGTCCCCCATATATATCCCCCATAAAGTAACTTCAAGTCTCAGACACCGGTTTCTCTCTACTCCGACATGTCCTACTCAATCCATTACGCTACGGTGATCACCTTACATGCATTCCCCAACATATGCGTGCACTCATATATTGTACATAAAGACAATCATAAAAGATAACAACACTTGTATGCAACCAATCAACGAACTATTTCACAAGTGCCATGAACAAATCACTTCTCAAACACAGATGGGAGACACAATAGATCAAGGGAATAGTATATTGCACCACACATCATGTTTGCCAAGAGTTTACAGTGGGGAGATGGAGATGATCTTGCTGTAGATGTGATGATGAACACGCCGGAGGGGGGTGGAGCCCTCCGGAGGTGATTCCGGCGGCGTTTCCCCCCTCCGATCTTCTCCGGCGGCAGCCTTCTGACTCTCTGTTTCGTGGTTTTCTGTTTCTCCGCCGCCTCCTTTCGCGAAACGCCAGGAGACCTTTTTTATAGGCGTTTTTAGGTCAAGACGAAGTCGGTGGACGAAAGATCGACGGCCACGGAGCTCCGAGGTGGAAACGAGATAGGCCCACGCGGCCATGTACTTTAGGCCGCGTGGGACCCTCCCATTTCCAGCCTGTTGGGCTTCTGGTCTTCAATTTAAGCCCATTGCGTTCGTCTCGAAAATTCTGAACCGTGCTCTTTGACCTTGCCCTTTTTGGAGTCCCGAAGCTCCCGGAAAGTCTGAAACACTAAAAAAGACGTTTTCTGGAAAAACAGGGTTAATCTATTATATAATTAAAACACAAGACAATGAACGCTTAGGATTAACCCCCTAAAGTTAGGAAATATGAACGGTACGGATTAATCATTGTACTTGATCTGAGTCAATCAGATCCATATCGGCATGCAGAGTCAGCATGGTCTACGATTAATTGATTTCCTTTGGTAACACATATGCCAATTGATCACGTTTGCTAAATGTCCCTAATTATTCCGGCAACAATGCGCATAGCCAAGCGGAGTATGACAAGGATACGCAGCTCGCTTCATACGGGGTAGAAAACGGCAGACATATATGCGCCACCGACGGCCCGGCGTCGTCCGGCGAATCGTAGTCAGGACAACAAGTATCTCCAATACTGGCCGGAGATAATCCGTACGCGCCGACGCCGACGTCCGGCCGACTGCAGTCTCGACGCCATACACCCCATAGATGCAGGGCACCCAACGGAAAATCAAGGTTATGGAGAGAAGATTTGCTCGGAGCGGTCGTAGTGAGACTCAAGTAGCATCTTCCGGACGTGTAGATGCGCAAGCCACGACTCGATCGTTGCCATTGGCGTGCACTTTCTCAAGCCAGCCAAATCACGATCTGTGTGCATGCAAGTGAGGTACGTAATCATTTGACATGCACAATGGTACATACGTATTTCGATCATGCAAGACTAGGTCGCCTGGAGAAGATTCGCAGCTAGGTAATATATGAGTTTTGCAGCTACCTTTGCATCTAAATTTTGCAAATCCTCGCCGGAAAGTACCGGCCAGGAGCATATCGACCATCAGCTATCCCAGGGAACAGATCAACTAGGTTCCACTAATCCAGTACATGCATCTCAGCGACATGAGTCTCGCAGATCGTTCTTGATGTATTGTCTCGGCGAAACCAGCTTCCCTTCCGATCTATTTACCTGAATTGATCTCGCTTAACTACTTCCAAATTTTCGATTGGATCAGCAGGTATGACGTAAAGACTTCCGAATTTTCGATTGGATCATCAGGTATGATGTAAAGAAAAGAGTATCTTCCTCCCCGTAGTGTAGACTCTCTTCCCAGCGTTTGGCGGAAGTTTGCACTCTCGCCGGCGCCAAATTTCTACATCCGACCACCGCAGCTAGGGATGGCCAACGCCCTTTACTCGGCTCTGTAACCAGTATCCTGTTCTTACACAAGCAATGTATACTCCTGATTCAGATCCGAGTGCTAATCGGTTCTTTGATTTACAATTGGCATGGCTTCTATATCAGGTAATACATTGCATAATATTTTTGTGATGGTTAATTCTTTTCTTACTGCTGGACCCCTAATCCACGACTTACTTCCTGCATCTATGAATGGTCGTCTCGGATCCCTTTAGGAGTTGATCGCATGGAGTTCTCTTCTCAAGTTTCAGTCTTATTTGCTTCTATAGGTGGTCGATGAAATAGCCACCAAGGCAATTTTCTCCTTCTGTTGTACCAGTGATACAAGGAAAATTTTCTTCTTCTGTAGTACCAGAGATACAAGGTGGATTTAGATGAGAATTTATGCACCTGCATTGCATCCTTGACGCTGACCGATTATGGAGCCCACTAATACATAATTATGTCTTTCTTACAGGTATAGAACCGTGTGCAATCAGAAGAAACAGTATGTGAGCATCATGTTGGGGGTTGGCAAGAAAACAGAAGCAAGCAACAATGGAAGTTGATCAAATCTGAAGTTATGACATGTCAACGGTGGAGTGCAAATCTCGATTCTCCGTTTCAAGTTCAGATATGACACCTTACCTGACATTTTTTGTTGTAGTCTCTATTTGTATGGGATGAGGACTTCTGGCAAGGGATCGACGCATGGTGAAAGAAAAAGTATTGGCCACGCACGTAGGTATGGTGTAGGCTTCATCCATCTATACCCATGGAGTTCATATCCACCGCAAAATCTAATCGAGAGCAAACCAAGCGTTCATCAATATTCATGTCTAGCGTGAAGGTGTGTTTGATGGCTTGACGACGGCGGAGATGACAAGCAAAGTACCAGCGAGCCAGCATTGATTTATTTGTGTTCACATCCGAGGCGACCTGGAGTAGATCACCCGCTGGAGGCCTATCATGTAAGGTGTTTTAAATCTATACATGTTATAAACGTTCTTATTTCACTCCTATGCAACTGGTGATATATTTTTTGTATCCTATGCACATTTCATTCTGGCCTACTTTGTACAACCACAAATACATAATTTTGCATGCCCTTACTTATAGTTTGTTCATTAAGACTTTGGTGAAATGAAGTTATCGAGCATACAACAACTATTATCTTTTTCTTCAGCAATATACAAAAACAAAATTTGGATGGAGGAAATTGAACCATTTTAGAAACTAAACTTTGTCTCAAAAGAAATGCCTAGAATTTTTGGGAGGTTCATATTCCTTCAAGAGTTCAGTCGTATCCAAGTTGATATTATAATTGCTGCACATAGATCTAATTTGCTGGATTCGACCAGCTCACGAAGCTACAGCCTTTCACGAGACACTACATTATTTCTCAACACAGTACGTATGTCTGCTCTTTTTCCTTCACGTATTTCATATTCTAACTTGGTTTCCTATTTTTGGCCAATTGTAACGTATTCAAATTTCTGATCTACTATGGCAACGCCAAATTCTTTCAAGATTAAAGTGAATATACTTCAGAAAAATTACAGTGCTCAAAATAAAAATGGAGACCTTTTATGAGCTGGTGTAGATGTGGTGCTACTGAAAATATTTAGTATTCTTCCTGTGCAAAACTCATGTATGTTGCTACATCTACTTCCCACAGTATATATTATTACTTGATTGGTCTGTTTAAAAATTTAGTACACTGTCATGTACACATAACAATTTGCTGCTTAATTGGTAATTGTTGATCTCAGTTTTACATGTGAAAGACACTCTTTTTTCTCAAAATGGTGCAAAACCCCAGCCATGTGTCGAAGACACTATCTTACATAAAAATACGATACACGGGTGCAGAGGAATGTCATCTTAGCACAATGCATATTTTTTTCCCACACAGATTATTCCCCTACACAAAGTCATCGTCCTATATATATCAGTTGGACTGAAATCGTGGTGGGCTAAAATCTTCTTATAGTTAGTTTGTTAACGCTTTTGCTGCATCAGATCTAACATTTGTTGTTAACCAGAAACTAATCACTGACCGTTGATTTCATTTGCTTATAGGGAAAATTATTATTATGTTCATGCCGAAAGAAAGGTTATACTGGAAGCATAGTAAACCAGATGTATTCTTAAGAAAGATCTCGAGGGAGAGACAGTGTTCATCAGGTTCAAAGTAATATTTGATCAAGAATATAGAGGGTGACGGAATAGTGATAATTAACATAGCTCAGATCACTTTTCAGATTCAAGTAATACTCCACTTTGTGTTGAAAAAACATTAATTGTTAAGATTGACTTAATTCTTTATTATTCTCTGCGTAACTGATGATTGTAAAATGTTTGATACCTACCATGATTGATTTTTGACCAAATCAGTAACGTGTGTTGGTTTATAAATACATCATATCCCTTTAGTCTATTTATATGACATGCAAATAGTGTTGAATTAAAATATAACAATGGGTGTGTTAAGGTCATGAAGCTGGAAAACACTGTTTCTCAAGCTAAAAGTCATAGAAAATTTAGCCGCGCAAATGCGCGGGCCACCCAGCTAGTTCCAAATAAATGGGAAAACTATGAAGTATTCCCAAAATCATTATAAAACATTGATATAACCCTTAATGATGCAAATATGATTGGAATATAAACAATTAAAGTGCAAAGTTCATGTATGCATTTTACATGCATCAGATGTACATTTGGAAAGATGACCGGTAACTCCAACTTATAAGAAAGATCTCCTCGCTTGGCCAGGACGGTGAAAGGGCCAACGTAGCGAGGGGCCAATTTCCCTTTGATACCGAAGGCGGCGAATGCCACGAAGGGGAGAGACACGGAGATAAGCTTTATCACCAATTTCATAGTGAATTTCCTGACGGTGCTTATCATAGTAGCTCTTCTGCCTAGACTAAGCAATCTTTAGATTCTCTCGTATGATTCTGACCTTCTCCTCAGCTTCATTGATCACATTCAGACCAAAGAGTGCTCTCTCTCCGGTCTCGGACCAATTTAGAGGAGTGCGGCATTTTCTATATAGAACCTCGAACGGAGCCATGCCCAGACTAGCTTGATAGCTATTGTTGTAGGAGAACTCCGCGAAAGGAAGGTACTTTTCCCAACCCTTGCCAAAAGAGATTACACATGCCCGAAGCATGTCTTCCAGAACTTGGTTCACTCTTTCGGTCTGACCATCAGTTTGAGGATGGTAGGCGGTGCTGAAGTTGAGACGGGACCCCATAGCAGTTTGGAAACTCTGCCAAAACTTGGATACAAAGATACTTCCACGGTCCGATATGATCCTCATAGGGACCCCATGCAATGGAACAATACGAGCCATATAAGTCAGCAAGTTGACTCGCCCGTATATCATCACGGACTGGTAGGAAGTGAGCAACCTTGGACAGTCGATCAATGATCACCCAGATTGCATTGTTGCCCTTTTGAGATCGGGGAAACCCGTGATGAAGTCCATACCGATTTCATCCCATTTCCACTCGGGACTGCAATAGGGCGGAGAGTGTCGGCAGGCCTTTGATGTTCAGCCTTTACCCGTCGACAGGTGTCGCATTCAGCAACATACTTGGCAATTTCCCTCTTCATCCGAGTCCACCAGAATTGTGGCCGAAGGTCTTGGTACATTTTGGTACTACCGGGATGAATAGAGAGAGGAGATTCATGAGCTTCTTGAGGATCAGCTCCCTCAATTTTCGTTTCTTTGGCACTACCAAGCGGTCAACAAAATAGACCACTCCGGCTTCATTGACAGAAAAACATTTGGCCTTCCCGCTAGCAATGTTCTCCTTGATTTTTAGAATACCCTTGTCACGGGTTTGACCTTCCTTAATCTGGTCTACAAGAGTAGATTTGATCTCCAGATTTGCAAGGTAGCCAGAGGGAACAATTTCTAAATTCAAACGAGAGAACTCTTCATGGAGGGCAGGTTGGGCCTTTTCAATCATCAGGTTGTTGCAATAGGACTTTCGACTTAGCGCGTCAGCCACGACGTTTGCTTTGCCGGGTTGATAGTTCAGACTCACATCATAGTCCTTGATTAACTCCAACCAACGCCTTTGCCTGAGATTTAAATCCGGCTGGGGTGAAGAGGTACTTCAGACTCTTGTGATCCGAGAAGATCTCGCAACGGTTACCAAACAGGTATGGTCTCCATTGCTTCAAAGCATAGACCACCGCGGCAAGTTCTAGATCATGAGTTGGGTAGTTGTGCTCATGCGGCTTAAGTTGGCGAGAAGCATATGCCACCACATGGCCATCTTGCATTAGCACACAACCCAAGCCTTGCAGAGAGGCGTCACAGAAGACGACGAAATCCTTGCTGGTGTCCGGCAGGACAAGCACAGGAGCGGAGGTGAGTTTGGCTTTCAGTGTTTTGAAGCTCTCTTCAGCTTCGGCCGTCCATACGAACTTTTTATCCTTCTTGAGAAGGTCAGTTAGAGCCTTGGCTATCTTGGAGAAACCTTCGATGAATCGGCGGTAATAACTGCCAATCCGAGAAAGCTACGAATGTCCTTGACTGACACATTGGAGTTTTCCAATCCAAAATGGACTGAATCTTGTCGGGAATGACAGCCACACCATTAGCGGATATCACATGACCAAGGAAGACGAGATTATCCAACCAGAACTCACACTTGGAGAGAACTTGGCATAGAGGAGGTGTTCTCGAAGTCGTGTCAGAACCAACCGAAGATGCTCGGCATGCTCTTCATCGGTTTGGAATAAACGAGGATGCATCAATGTAAATGACGACAAACTTGTCGAGATAATCCATGAAGATGGAGTTCATGAGCCTCATGAAAGTAGCTGGAGCATTTGTGAGACCAAGGACATGACGGTATACTCATATGAGCCATAACGAGTAACAAATGCCGTCTTTGGGATATCCTCCTTTTTTGATTTTTATCTGATGGTAGCCTGACCTCAGATCCATCTTGGAGAATACCGTTGCACCAGCTAACTGATCCAACAGA
>CAMZMU010000093.1:7237738-7358881 GCA_947311845.1 Poa pratensis | reverse complement strand
CATCGAAACTGTCGACGGACCCCAAAACTGTATGCAGTAGCTCATGAAAACTCCGTGAAAGGACCAAATCGACGAGTTTTGAGACTACTAGAAATGCCCTCAAAACTATCGACGGACCCCAAAACAGTATGCAATAGCTCATGAAAACTGCGAGAAAGGACCAAATCGACGAGTTTTGATGACTGCCAGAAATCCCTCGAAACTGTCGACGGACACCAAAAAAGTGTGCAATAGCTCATGAAAACTACGAGAATGGACCGAATCGATGAGTTTTGATGACTGCCAGAAATCCCCTCGAAACTGTCGACGGACCTCAAAACAGTATGCAATAGTGCATGAAAACTGCGGGAAAGGACCAATCATCTAGTTTTGATGACTACAAGAAATGCCCTCGAAACTGTCGACGGACCCCGAAACAGTATGCAATAGCTCATGAAAACTGCGAGAATGGACCGAATCGACGAGGTTTGATGACTGCAGAAATGCCCTCGAAACTGTCGACGGACACCAAAAAAGTGTGCAATAGCTCATGAAAACTACGAGAATGGACCGAATCGATGAGTTTTGATGACTGCCAGAAATGCTCTCGAAACTGTCGACGGAGCCCAAAAATGTATGCAGTAGCTCATGAAAACTCGAGAAAGGACCAAATCGACGAGTTTTGATTACTGCCAGAAATGCCCTCGAAACTGTCGACGGACCCAAAACTTTATTTAATAGCTCATGAAAACTGCGAGAATGGACCGAATCGACGAGTTTTGATGACTGCTAGAAATGCCCTCGAAACTATCGATGGACCCAAAACAGTATGCAATAGCTCATGAAAACTGCGAGAAAGGACCAAATCGACGAGTTTTGATGACTGCCAGAAATGCCATCGAAACTGTCGACGGACCCCAAAACTGTATTTAATAGCTCATGAAACTGTCGACGCACCTCAAAACTGTATGCAATAGGTCACGAAACTGTCGACGCACCCCAAAACAGTATGTAATAGCTCATGAAAACTGCGAGAAAGGACCAAATCGACGAGTTTTGATGACTGCAAGAAATGCCCTCGAAACTGTCGACGGACCCAAAACTGTATTTAATAGCTCATGAAAACTGCGAGAATGGACCGAATCGACGAGTTTTGATGACTGCTAGAAATGCCCTCGAAACTATCGATGGACCCAAAACAGTATGCAATAGCTCATGAAAACTGCGAGAAAGGACCAAATCGACGAGTTTTGATGACTGCCAGAAATGCCATCGAAACTGTCGACGGACCCCAAAACTGTATTTAATAGCTCATGAAAACTGCGAGAATGGACCAAATCGACCAGTTTTGATGACTGCCAGAAATGTCCTCGAAACTGTCGACGGAGCCCAAAACAGTATGCAGTAGCTCATGAAAACTCCGTGAAAGGACCAAATCGACGAGTTTTGATGACTACTAGAAATGCCCTCAAAACTATCGACGGACCCAAAACAGTATGCAATAGCTCATGAAAACTGCGAGAAAGGACCAAATCGACGAGTTTTGATGACTGCCAGAAATCCCTCGAAACTGTCGACGGACACCAAAAAAGTGTGCAATAGCTCATGAAAACTACGAGAATGGACCGAATCGATGAGTTTTGATGACTGCCAGAAATTCCCTCGAAACTGTCGACGGACCTCAAAACAGTATGCAATAGTGAATGAAAACTGCGGAAAGGACCAAATCAACGAGTTTTGATGACTACAAGAAATGCCCTCGAAACTGTCGACGGACCCCGAAACAGTATGCAATAGCTCATGAAAACTGCGAGAATGGACCGAATCGACGAGGTTTGATGACTGCCAGAAATGCCTCGAAACTGTCGACGGACACCAAAAAAGTGTGCAATAGCTCATGAAAACTACGAGAATGGACCGAATCGATGAGTTTTGATGACTGCCAAAATGCTCTCGAAACTGTCGACGGAGCCCAAAACAGTATGCAGTAGCTCATGAAAACTCCGAGAAAGGACCAAATCGACGAGTTTTGATTACTGCCAGAAATGCCCTCGAAACTGTCGACGGACCCCAAAACAGTTTGCAATAGCTCATGAAAACTGCGAGAAAGGAACAAATCGACGAGTTTTGATGACTGCCAGAAATCCCCTCGAAACTGTCGACGGACACCAAAACAGTATGCAGTAGCTCAGGAAAACTACGAGAATGGACCGAATCGATGAGTTTTGATGACTGCCAGAAATGCCCTCGAAACTGTCGACGGACCCAAACAGTATGAAATAGCTCACGAAAACTGCGAGAAAGGACCAAATCGACGAGTTTTGATGACTGCCAAAAATGCCCTCGAAACTGTCGACGGACCCCGAAACAGTATGCAATAGCTCATGAAAACTGCAAGAATGGATCGAATCGACGAGGTTTGATGACTGCCAGAAATCCCCTCGAAACCGTCGACGGACCCCAAAACAGTATGCAATAGCTCATGAAAACTGCGAGAATGGACCGAATCGACCAGTTTTGATGACTGCCAGAAATGTCCTCGAAACTGTCGACGGAGCCAAAACAGTATGCAGTAGCTCATGAAAACTCCGTGAAAGGACCAAATCGACGAGTTTTGATGACTACTAGAAATGCCCTCAAAACTATCGACGGACCCCAAAACAGTATGCAATAGCTCATGAAAACTGCGAGAAAGGACCAAATCGACGAGTTTTGATTACTGCAGAAATGCCCTCGAAACTGTCGACGGACCCCAAAACAGTTTGCAATAGCTCATGAAAACTGCGAGAAAGGACCAAATCGACGAGTTTTGATGACTGCCAGAAATCCCTCGAAACTGTCGACGGACACCAAAAAAGTGTGTAATAGCTCATGAAAACTGCGAAATGGACCAAATCGACGAGTTTTGATTACTGCCAAAAATCCCCTCAAAACTATCGACGGACCCCAAAACTGTATGCAATAGCTCACGAAAAGTGCGAGAATGGACCTAATCGACGAGTTTTGATGACTGCCAGAAATGCCCTCGAAACTGTCGACGAACCCCAAAACAGTATGCAATAGCTCACGAAACTGTCGACGCACCTCAAAACTGTATGCAATAGGTCACGAAACTGTCGACGCACCCCAAAACAGTATGTAATAGCTCATGAAAACTGCGAGAAAAAGGACCAAATCGACGAGTATTGATGACTGCAAGAAATGCCCTCGAAACTGTCGACGGACCCCAAAACTGTATTTAATAGCTCATGAAAACTGCGAGAATGGACCGAATCGACGAGTTTTGATGACTGCTAGAAATGCCCTCGAAACTATCGATGGACCCCAAAACAGTATGCAATAGCTCATGAAAACTGCGAGAAAGGACCAAATCGACGAGTTTTGATGACTGCCAGAAATGCCATCGAAACTGTCGACGGACCCCAAAACTGTATTTAATAGCTCATGAAAAGTGCGAGAAAGGACCAAATCGACCAGTTTTGATGACTGCCAGAAATGTCCTCGAAACTGTCGACGGAGCCCAAAACAGTATGCAGTAGCTCATGAAAACTCCGTGAAAGGACCAAATCGACGAGTTTTGATGACTACTAGAAATGCCCTCAAACTATCGACGGACCCCAAAACAGTATGCAATAGCTCATGAAAACTGCGAGAAAGGACCAAATCGACGAGTTTTGATGACTGCCAGAAATCCCCTCGAAACTGTCGACGGACACCAAAAAAGTGTGCAATAGCTCATGAAAACTACGAGAATGGACCGAATCGATGAGTTTTGATGACTGCCAGAAATGCCCTCGAAACTGTCGACGGACCTCAAAACAGTATGCAATAGTGCATGAAAACTGCGGGAAAGGACCAAATCATCTAGTTTTGATGACTACAAGAAATGCCCTCGAAACTGTCGACGGACCCGAAACAGTATGCAATAGCTCATGAAAACTGCGAGAATGGACCGAATCGACGAGGTTTGATGACTGCCAGAAATGCCCTCGAAACTGTCGACGGACACCAAAAAAGTGTGCAATAGCTCATGAAAACTACGAGAATGGACCGAATCGATGAGTTTTGATGACTGCCAGAAATGCTCTCGAAACTGTCGACGGAGCCCAAAAATGTATGCAGTAGCTCATGAAAACTCCGAGAAAGGACCAAATCGACGAGTTTTGATTACTGCCAGAAATGCTCTCGAAACTGTCGACGGAGCCCAAAAATGTATGCAGTAGCTCATGAAAACTCCGAGAAAGGACCAAATCGACGAGTTTTGATTACTGCCAGAAATGCCCTCGAAACTGTCGACGGACCCAAAACAGTTTGCAATAGCTCATGAAAACTGCGAGAAAGGACCAAATCGACGAGTTTTGATGACTGCCAGAAATCCCCTCGAAACTGTCGACGGACACCAAAACAGTATGCAGTAGCTCATGAAAACTACAAGAATGGACCGAATCGATGAGTTTTGAGGACTGCCAGAAATGCCCTCGAAACTGTCGACGGACCCCAAAACAGTATGAAATAGCTCACGAAAACTGCGAGAAAGGACCAAATCGACGAGTTTTGATGACTGCCAAAATGCCCTCGAAACTGTCGACGGACCCCGAAACAGTATGCAATAGCTCATGAAAACTGCAAGAATGGATCGAATCGACGAGGTTTGATGACTGCCAGAAATCCCCTCGAAACCGTCGACGGACCCCAAAACAGTATGCAATAGCTCATGAAAACTGCGAGAATGGACCGAATGATGAGTTTTGATGACTGCCAGAAATGCCCTCGAAACTGTCGACAGACCACAAAACAGTATGCAATAGCGCATGAAAACTGCGAGAAAGGACCAAATCGACGAGTTTTGATGACTGCCAAAAATGCCCTCGAAACTGTCGACGGACCCCAAAACAGTATGCAATAGCTCTTGAAAACTGCGAGAATGGATCGAATCGATGAGTTTTGATAACTGCCAGAAATGCCCTCGAAACTGTCGACGGACCCCAAAACAGTTTGCAATAGCTCATGAAAACTGCGAGAATGGATCGAATCGATGAGTTTTGACAACTGCCAGAAATGCCCTCAAAACTTTCGACGGAGCCCAAAACAGTATGCAGTAGCTCATGAAAACTCCGAGAAATGACCAAATCGACGAGTTTTGATGATTGCGAGAAATGCCCTCGAAACTGTCGACAGACCACAAAACAGTATGCAATAGCTCATGAAAACTGCGAGAATGGACCAAATCGACGAGTTTTGATGACTGCCAAAAATGCCCTCGAAACTGTCGACGGACACAAAACATTATGCAATAGCTCTTGAAAACTGCGAGAATGGATCGAATCGATGAGTTTTGATGACTGCCAGAAATGCTCTCGAAACTGTCGACGGACCCCAAAACAGTATGCAATAGTCTTGAAAACTGCGAGAATGGAACGAATCGATGAGTTTTGATGACTGCCAGAAATGCCCTCGAAACGGTCGACGGACCCAAAACTGTATTTAATAGCTCATGAAAAGTGCGAGAAAGGACCAAATCGACCAGTTTTGATGACTGCCAGAAATGTCCTCGAAACTGTAGACGGAGCCCAAAACAGTATGTAGTAGCTCATGAAAACTCCGAGAAAGGACCAAATCGACGAGTTTTGATGACTACTAGAAATGCCCTCAAAACTATCGACGGACCCCAAAACAGTATGCAATAGCTCATGAAAACTGCGAGAAAGGACCAAATCGACGAGTTTTGATGACTGCCAGAAATCCCTCGAAACTGTCGACGGACACCAAAAAAGTGTGCAATAGCTCATGAAAACTACGAGAATGGACCGAATCGATGAGTTTTGATGACTGCCAGAAATGCCCTCGAAACTGTCGACGGAACTCAAAACAGTATGCAATAGTGCATGAAAACTGCGGGAAAGGACCAAATCAACGAGTTTTGATGACTACAAGAAATGCCCTCGAAACTATCGACGGACCCCGAAATAGTATGCAATAGCTCATGAAAACTGCGAGAATGGACCGAATCGATGAGTTTTGATGACTGCCAGAAATGCTCTCGAAACTGTCGACGGAGCCCAAAACAGTATGCAGTAGCTCATGAAAACTCCGAGAAAGGACCAAATCGACGAGTTTTGATGACTGCCAGAAATGCCCTCGAAACTGTCGACGGACCCCAAAACAGTTTGCAATAGCTCATGAAAACTGCGAGAAAGGACCAAATCGACGAGTTTTGATGACTGCCAGAAATCCCCTCGAAACTGTCGACGGACACCAAAACAGTATGCACTAGCTCATGAAAACTACGAGAATGGACCGAATCGATGAGTTTTGATGACTGCCAGAAATGCCCTCGAAACTGTCGACGGACCCCAAAACAGTATGAAATAGCTCACGAAAACTGCGAGAAAGGACCAAATCGACGAGTTTTGATGACTGCCAAAAATGCCCTCGAAACTGTCGACGGACCCCGAAACAGTATGCAATAGCTCATGAAAACTGCGAGAATGGACCGAATCGACGAGGTTTGATGACTGCCAGAAATCCCGCGAAACCGTCGACGGACCCCAAAACAGTATGCAATAGCTCATGAAAACTGCGAGAATGGACCGAATGATGAGTTTTGATGACTGCCAGAAATGCCCTCGAAACTGTCGACAGACCACAAAACAGTATGCAATAGCGCATGAAAACTGCGAGAAAGGACCAAATCGACGAGTTTTGATGACTGCCAAAAATGCCCTCGAAACTGTCGACGGACCCCAAAACAGTATGCAATAGCTCTTGAAAACGGCGAGAATGGATCGAATCGATGAGTTTTGATAACTGCCAGAAATGCCCTCGAAACTGTCGACGGACCCCAAAACAGTTTGCAATAGCTCATGAAAACTGCGAGAATGGATCGAATCGATGAGTTTTGACAACTGCGAGAAATGCCCTCAAAACTTTCGACGGAGCCCAAAACAGTATGCAGTAGCTCATGAAAACTCTGAGAAATGACCAAATCGACGGGTTTTGATGACTGCGAGAAATGCCCTCGAAACTGTCGACAGACCACAAAACAGTATGCAATAGCTCATGAAAACTGCGAGAATGGACCAAATCGACGAGTTTTGATGACTGCCAAAAATGCCCTCGAAACTGTCGACGGACCCAAAACAGTATGCAATAGCTCTTGAAAACTGCGAGAATGGATCGAATCGATGAGTTTTGATAACTGCCAGAAATGCCCTCGAAACTGTCGACGGACCCCAAAACAGTTTGCAATAGCTCATGAAAACTGCGAGAATGGATCGAATCGATGAGTTTTGACAACTGCCAGAAATGCCCTCAAAACTTTCGACGGAGCCCAAACAGTATGCAGTAGCTCATGAAAACTCCGAGAAATGACCAAATCGACGAGTTTTGATGACTGCCAGAAATGCTCTCGAAACTGTCGACGGACCCCAAAACAGTATGCAATAGCTCTTGAAAACTGCGAGAATGGATCGAATCGATGAGTTTTGATAACTACCAGAAATGCCCTCGAAACTGTCGACGGACCCCAAAACAGTTTGCAATAGCTCATGAAAACTGCGAGAATGGATCGAATCGATGAGTTTTGACAACTGCCAGAAATGCCCTCAAAACTTTCGACGGAGCCCAAAACAGTATGCAGTAGCTCATGAAAACTCCGAGAAATGACCAAATCGACGAGTTTTGATGACTGCCAGAAATGCTCTCGAAACTGTCGACGGACCCCAAAACAGTATGCAATAGCTCTTGAAAACTGCGAGAATGGATCGAATCGATGAGTTTTGATAACTGCCAGAAATGCCCTCGAAACTGTCGACGGACCCCAAAACAGTTTGCAATAGCTCATGAAAACTGCGAGAATGGATCGAATCGATGAGTTTTGACAACTGCCAGAAATGCCCTCAAAACTTTCGACGGAGCCCAAAACAGTATGCAGTAGCTCATGAAAACTTCGAGAAAGGACCAAATCGACGAGTTTTGATGACTGCCAGAAATGCCCTCGAAACAGTCGACGGACCCCAAAACAGTATGAAATAGCTCACGAAAACTGCGAGAAAGGACCAAATCGACGAGTTTTGATGACTGCCAGAAATGCCCTCGAAACTGTCGACGCACCCCAAAACTGTATGCAATAGGTCACGAAACTGTCGACGCACCCCAAAACAGTATGTAATAGCTCATGAAAACTGCGAGAAAGGACCAAATCGACGAGTTTTGATGACTGCAAGAAATGCCCTCGAAACTGTCGACGGACCCCAAAACTGTATTTAATAGCTCATGAAAACTGCGAGAATGGACCGAATCGACGAGTTTTGATAACTGCTAGAAATGCCCTCGAAACTATCAACGGACCCCAAAACAGTATGCAATAGCTCATGAAAACAGCGAGAAAGGACCAAATCGACGAGTTTTGAAGACTGCCAGAAATGCCATCGAAACTGTCGACGGACCCCAAAACTGTATTTAATAGCTCATGAATAGTGCGAGAAAGGACCAAATCGACCAGTTTTGATGACTGCCAGAAATGTCCTCGAAACTGTCGACGGATCCCAAAACAGTATGCAGTAGCTCATGAAAACTCCGAGAAAGGACCAAATCGACGAGTTTTGATGACTACCAGAAATGCCCTCAAAACTATCGACGGACCCCAAAACAGTATGCAATAGCTCATGAAAACTGCGAGAAAGGACCAAATCGACGAGTTTTGATGACTGCCAGAAATCCCCTCGAAACTGTCGACGGACACCAAAAAAATGTGTGCAATAGCTCATGAAAACTACGAGAATGGACCGAATCGATAAGTTTTGATGACTGCCAGAAATGCCCTCGAAACTGTCGACGGACCTCAAAACAGTATGCAATAGTGCATGAAAACTGCGGGAAAGGACCAAATCGATGAGTTTTGTTGACTGCAAGAAATGCCCTCGAAACTGTCGACGGACCCCGAAACAATATGCAATAGCTCATGAAAACTGCGAGAATGGACCGAATCGACGAGGTTTGATGACTGCCAGAAATCCCTCGAAACCGTCGACGGACCCCAAAACAGTATGCAATAGCTCATGAAAACTGCGAGAATGTACCGAATGATGAGTTTTGATGACTGCCAGAAATGCCCTCGAAACTGTCGACAGACCACAAAACAGTATGCAATAGCGCATGAAAACTGCGAGAAAGGACCAAATCGACGAGTTTTGATGACTGCCAAAAATGCCCTCGAAACTGTCGACGGACCCCAAAACAGTATGCAATAGCTCTTGAAAACTGCGAGAATGGATCGAATCGATGAGTTTTGATAACTGCCAGAAATGCCCTCGAAACTGTCGACGGACCCCAAAACAGTTTGCAATAGCTCAAGAAAACTGCGAGAATGGATCGAATCGATGAGTTTTGACAACTGCCAGAAATGCCCTCAAAACTTTCGACGGAGCCCAAAACAGTATGCAGTAGCTCATGAAAACTCCGAGAAATGACCAAATCGACGAGTTTTGATGACTGCCAGAAATGCCCTCGAAACTGTCGACGGACCCCAAAACAGTATGCAATAGCTCATGAAAACTGCGAGGAAGGACCAAATCGTAGAGTTTTGATGACTGCCAGAAATCCCCTCAAAACTGTCGACGGACACCAAAAAAGTGTGCAATAGCTCATGAAAACTGGGAGAATGGAACGAATCGATGAGTTTTGATGACTGCCAGAAATGCCCTCGAAACTGTCGACGGACCCCAAAACAGTTTGCAATAGCTCATGAAAACTGCGAGAATGGATCGAATTGATGAGTTTTGATAACTGCCAGAAATGCCCTCAAAACTGTCGACGGAGCCCAAAACAGTATGAAGTAGCTCATGAAAACTCCGAGAAAGGACCAAATCGACGAGTTTTGATGACTGTCAGAAATGCCCTCGAAACTGTCGACGGACCCCAAAACAGTATGCAATAGCTCATGAAAACTGCGAGAAAGGACCAAATCGTAGAGTTTTGATGACTGCCAGAAATCCCCTCGAAACTATCGACGGACACCAAAAAAGTGTGCAATAGCTCATGAAAACTGGGAGAATGGAACGAATCGACGAGTTTTGATGACTGCCAGAAATCCCCTCAAAACTATCGACGGACCCCAAAACAGTATGCAATATCTCACGAAAAGTGCGAGAATGGACCAAATCGACGAGTTTTGATGACTGCCAGAAATGCCCTCGAAACGGTCGACGGACCCCAAAACAGTATGCAGTAGCTCATGAAAACTCCGAGAAAGGACCAAATCGATGAGTATTGATGACTGCCAGAAATGCCCTCGAAACGGTCGACGGACCCCAAAACAGTATGAAATAGCTCACGAAAACTGTGAGAATTGACCAAATCGACGAGTTTTGATGACTGCCAGAAATACCCTCGAAACCGTCGACGGACCCCAAAATAGTATGCAATAGCTCACGAAAACAGCGAGAATTGACCAAATCGACGAGTTTGATGACTGCCAGAAATCCCCTCGAAACTGTCGACGGACCCGAAAAAAGTGTGCAATAGCTCATGAAAACTGCGAGAAAGGACCAAATCGACGAGTATTGATGACTATAAGAAATGCCCTCGAAACTGTCGACGGACCCCAAAACAGTATGCAATAGCTTATGAAAACTGCGAGAAAGGACCAAATCGACGAGTTTTGATGACTGCCAGAAATGCCCTCGAAACTGTCGACGGACCCCAAAACTGTATTTAATAGCTCATGAAAACTGCGAGAATGGACCGAATCGACGAGTTTTGATGACTGCTAGAAATGCCCTCGAAACTATCGACGGACCCCAAAACAGTATGCAATAGCTCATGAAAACTGCGAGAAAGGACCAAATCGACGAGTTTTGATGACTGCCAGAAATGCCCTCGAAACTGTCGACGGACCCCAAAACTGTATTTAATAGCTCATGAAAAGTGCGAGAAAGGACCAAATCGACCAGTTTTGATGACTGCCAGAAATGTCCTCGAAACTGTCGACGGAGCCCAAAACAGTATGCAGTAGCTCATGAAAACTCCGAGAAAGGACCAAATCGACGAGTTTTGATGACTACCAGAAATTCCCTCAAAACTATCGACGGACCCCAAAACAGTATGCAATAGCTCATGAAAACTGCGAGAATGGATCGAATCGATGAGTTTTGATAACTGCCAGAAATGCCCTCGAAACTATCGACGGACCCCAAAATAGTATGCAATAGTTCATGAAAACTGCGAGAAAGGACCAAATCGTAGAGTTTTGATGACTGCCAGAAATCCCCTCGAAACTGTCGACGGACACCAACAAAGTGTGCAATAGCTCATGAAAACTGGGAGAATGGAACGAATCGATGAGTTTTGATGACTGCCAGAAATGCCCTCGAAACTGTCGACCCCAAAACAGTTTGCAATAGCTCATGAAAACTGCGAGAATGGATCGAATCGATGAGTTTTGATAACTGCCAGAAATGCCGTCGAAACTGTCGATGGACCCCAAAACAGTTTGCAATAGCTCATGAAAACTGCGAGAATGGATCGAATCGATGAGATTTGACAACTGCCAGAAATGCCCTGAAAACTGTCGACGGAGCCCAAAACAGTATGCAGTAGCTCATGAAAACTCCGAGAAATGACCAAATCGATGAGTTTTGATGACTGCCAGAAATGCCCTCGAAACTGTCGACGGACCCCAAAACAGTATGCAATAGCTCATGAAAACTGCGAGAAAGGACCAAATCGTAGAGTTTTGATGACTGCCAGAAATCCCCTCGAAACTGTCGACGGACACCAAAAAAGTGTGCAATAGCTCGTGAAAACTGGGAGAACTAGTCGTCAACCCGTGCACTTTCACGGGCTAGCATTTGTATATCATTATACCATGACGATGTTGGCCCAGTAAATAGTAGGGATGCAAACCTTTTTAACATATTTTAAAAGATGACGTATATTCTTTCATTCATTACATGAGTGTATGTTGACCGAGGGTTTTATGTAAACATCAAATATATTTTCATTTAGAAACATTGAAACACAGACAATAAAATTCTATAAACACATGAATTTGCGTCATTATCAGTTGAATTCATTCGTAATTTTTACTTCTATAGCAGTATATTTATTTACTTTGACATTCCAATTTTTATCAGAATAATAACATAGATGAAGATAACAATAATAACGGCGAAATATACAACCGAAGTAATCATAGATGAAGATATGAAACACAAATGAACTGAAACTTATAACTAAATATCCATTTCCAATAGGAAACCTGTCACGGTATCTTCATGCCATGTCATCTTATCTACCTACTCATTTTTTTTCTCAATTTGATTTTCTCTCACTTGGATTTCATTCCTCATCTCATACAAAAATTATATGTTATCTACCAAGAAAATCATCAAAAAAAAATCTTTGGCATTACTCTGTCATGTAGAAGCATCTAACCTGATTGACAATTGATTCTACCTATAACTTGATGCAATATTGAAGGGTTGATCGTGTGGTAGACTTTTCTAAATCCATGCGACTTTCAAGAAGCTATCGTGAGATTTTCTAAATTTCACGACCACTTGATTTAGGGAATCGTGCAATTATAAGCTGGCACGCCTTCCCAAAAGACAGATTGATGCTGCCTCCTGTATGTGAAAGAATGCAAATAGAGATAAAGCATGGGAATAATGTTACCTATAGGACTATAATTAAAGTTTGGACTAAATGCATTAGTTATCTACTACGCAAAAATGATAATCAAAGGTTCACAATAAATATAAATCAAGAAAGAGAAAATAATTCTCACCCTTTTCAACAGTAGTTTATCATTTAATTCGTTATCAAAGTTTGAGAAATTTTTACTATACAAACAGAGTAGGGACTACAATGTAGTGGCACATTTGTTGGAAAGAAGATAATGCTGAAGCATCCAGGTACCGTGGCCTACATCACCATCAGCAATTCATGAGTACAGTGGCAAACCTTCATATAGTACTATATAATCTTGTCATAGTCAGTTAGTTATTGACGGACGCTGCTGTTTAGAAATACGAACTGAATAATATGAAGACGTTGATGCAGGATCCAAATACCTGGTTGTCAAAACCTGAGTATGTCTTGCCAGAGAAAATGAAACCTGTGGAAGAAAAATAAAGAGATCATTAGTTCATCAGAGAAAAATTATAATCACAGAGTTACGTGTGTAATAGCACGTTAGATTCAGTCACCTCGTTTTTGCACCATGGGCAGTTTAGCCAACTTCATCATGGGCAACCTAACCATTGTAGTGACAGTGGTAATCGTAGCCTGCTTGTGATTGTGTTTTGTCGGCCGACCCCTTCTAATGACGCTACATGCATTTCTTGATCCTTCAAGAACGCACTTCTTGATAGTTTGATCCCTGGCTTGCTTCAAGTGAGAGCATACTCAAGGCGAGTTGGTGCAGAAGCCCCTGCAAGTGTCTCGACTCGACTCCTCGTTTCTGCAAGTGTCCTCGCCGGCAACTCTGACTCAACCGACGGTGCAGGTATTCAGCGTCTCGGCGACAATCATGTACTGTAGATATTAGATAGCTTCCCGTTTCAAAAAAGAAAGATAAACTGGTCTGGGTCGATTAGCTAGCAAACTTTGGAATCAAGTCATGGCATTGGTCGCCGCTGCATTTGACTCTCATCATCAGAAAGAGGACGAATTGAAAATATAGACATGGCTCGATACCACTGAACTCGAGATTAGCAATGCAAGCAACACATACCAGGAAGAAACAGTACTATTTTCTAATCCTAGAAGGTTCGTTCAAATATTTGTGGACAACCAATACTCCTATAGTTCAATTACTTGGTCCCTTAGAGAATCTGTGGTCTCACCTCGTGGATTGCAGATCGAATTCGAATCACCGCATGGATTAGACGGGAAAGAGACTATAATGCTGCTTGACCTGAGATCAGCAAAACAATTCCCGAAGCCGATCGTTCCGGGCTTCCGGCCAACACAGTCCGCTTCTCCACCATGAATTGGCTGAGTGAATCAGATGTATGTCAAGAGGGTCAGATGGATTCAAACTTAACTCGTCGTCGCTAGATTTAAGCGGAGATGCCAAGCAACTTCAACTCGTACGTCGTCGCCTGATCGCCAGATCTAAAAGGAGACTCCAAGCAGAATTCTTTTCTCTTTTCAAGAAAAAACGGGTAGAGACCTAGAAATTGACGACTTACGTGAACAAACAGGGCTGCGCACGTCTCAATATCCATCCGACGGCTACATATGCATTATATATCAATCCGATGGATAAAATTCTTTTAACTCCAAGGATTAACGTGGAGCCTTCTATGGTGCCTCCAATTAGTAAATATAAGATGGAACGAATCGATAAGTTTTGATGACTGCCAGAAATGCCCTCGAAACTGTCGACGGACCCCAAAACAGTTTGCAATAGCTCATGAAAACTGCGAGAATGGATCGAATTGATGAGTTTTGATAACTGCCAGAAATGCCCTCAAAACTGTCGACGGAGCCCAAAACAGTATGCAGTAGCTCATGAAAACTCGAGAAAGGACCAAATCGACGAGTTTTGTTGACTGCCAGAAATGACCTCGAAACTGTCGACGGACCCCAAAACAGTATGCAATAGCTCATGAAAACTGCGAGAAAGGACCAAATCGTAGAGTTTTGATGACTGCCAGAAATCCACTCGAAACTATCGACGGACACCAAAAAGTGTGCAATAGCTCATGAAAACTGGGAGAATGGAACGAATCGACGAGTTTTATACACATTTGATGAAAAGTGTGCAATAGCTGTCTCAACATGCACCGAGTGATGCTGAACCTCATGATGAGGATGACACCTTAGATACACAAGATTTATACACATTTGATGAATTTCTAGCTGAGCAAGAATTATTAGAAGAACTACAACATGGAATGGTTGCAGAATTGAAGGCTGACTTTGAAGTGCTTGAACAAGGGAGGAGACACAACAGTGGACCAAGGAGATATTTGGCCAGGCCTCGTGAAGAAGCCAATCAGCGTCTTATGGATGATTATTTCACGCATAATCCTGTCTACAATTCCTACAATCTTTCGTAGAAGGTTTAGGATGAGGAGGTCTCTGTTTCTGCGCATTGTTGATGCCCTCGGTGAGTGGTCTCCATTTTTTACATTAAGATTGGATGCTACTAATCGCCCTGGGTTATCGCCAATCCAAAAGTGCACTACTGTCGTAAGGCAGTTAGCAAATGGGAGCCCTGCAGACTAGATAGATTAGTATATTAAGATTCGTGAAAGTACTGCAGTAGAGTGTTTGAAGTTATTCGTGGAGGGAGTGGTTGCAGTATTTCGGGCGAAGTATTTGAGGCGACCTACAGTACAAGATGTTGAACGCTTAATGGAGATCAGTGAGCGTCATGGGTACAGTTCCCTGGCATGCTAGGGAGTATTGATTGTATGCATTGGCACTGAGAAAAATATCCTTATGCATGGAAGGGGATGTATACCCACGACGATCACCGTGTACCTACAATCATTCTAGGGCAGTTGCTTCGCACGATCGTTGGATATGGCACAACTTTTTTGGTGTTGCTGGATCCAACAACGATATCAACGTGCTCAACCAATCACATTTGTTTGTTGAGCAACTGAGAGGAGAAGCTCCTAAGGTCGACTAACCTATCAATGGAAGACAATATATAGGGTACACGATATCAAAGTGCCTTGTGCCTGCCTGGCAGTACCAGTCCGCCTAACAATAATGAGTGGCATGCACTACCGGAAACCGGCTCTTTGCCGTGTGCCTCGGGCTTTGCCGTGTGCTTTCTATCGGGCAAAAATTTGGCACACGGTAAAGTAATAAATTTTTTTTTCTATTCTCACCTCGAAACTTTTTCTACTCTCCACATACAACATGTGGTACTCCATGTTAAAATTTGGTACATTTTTGTTTTTGTTTCCCATATTTACCTAATTAATTGCATTTCAAGTAGTCAACTTTGAACTACAAGTGATTCAAATAATAGAATAAAATGAGTGGAAAAATGATATTGATGTTATTTAGCCTAGTTTGAGGCCTTACCCGTGAAATGAAAAGAAATTTCCAACATCTTGTCTGAATGAATTTAAATTTTTTTTAAAGCAAATGATGTCTAAAAATCATGAGATTTGCCAATATCTCATGATATCATATGTAGAGGCTGTGGTAAAAAATTTAGTGGGTTTCGAACATTTTGTCACGTACGATGCTTACAAGCGGTTAGGTTTGGAGTGAAAGTGATGGTCGAATTTGGGTTTGACTTCGAAATTTTTTTTATATGCAATACACAACATAAATTGTTTCATGTGAAATTTTAGTAATTTTTGGGAACCATGTGATTATTTTAATGAAGAGAAGAAGAAAAGGAAGAAATTTAAGAAAACTTTGCTGTGGGCTGTTTCTTAGGCACACGGCAAACCCAAGCCGGCCAGCCTATTATGCCTGGCCGACCCATTCATCCCGTCGCCCCCTCACCCCCTCCAAACCCGATCTATATAAGCCCCCGCCCCCTCCCCATCCCTCCCTCCCGGCGCCCCTCCCCCACGGCTGTCGAACGCCCCCCCTTCCCCCCCCCCCCCCGGCGGCCCCTCCTTCCTGACGCTCCTCCCTCCGGCAGCTCCTCCCTCCCTCCCGATGGCCGGGCAGCCGTGCCGCCCCTCCCTCCTCCAGATCCAGCGCGGAGGTGAAGAAGAGGGAGGATGTCGCCCGGCCGGCCTCCTCCCTCTGCCAGCTCGCCGCGGGGGCACGGGTGCCGCCGCGGGGGCCTCTGTCGTACAGGCATCTATGGGCCCACCAGAAGGGTTGCACGATCTCTACTACATTAGAGATTTATTTTATTATTTTACAGAAACAGATGATGATCAAGCCCAATATTTCTTTAATTGGTATACGTAGATGTACAAGTATACACTGTAACCAAAACCAAAAGAAAGAAAAGAAAGATGTAATCAAAGAGAAGATTGAAGGAAGATGTTATATGGTCTCCCTTATTTCCCAGCCATATTTAATTACAATGAACAAATAATAATGTACAATAATAAAATGTAAACAAATAAGCATACAACTTGTGTCATGCAATAATGAATCCTATTACATATATTACACTGACATATTTAATATATTTATTTACACTGAACAAACACCATAATTTTGTAAACAAATAATACTTCAAAAACTTGCCAAATTGCATGCAGTACATATGGCAGGGGGCCTTTTATTTTTGCACTAATAGTCTGCATCCCACACAGAGAAAGCACTAGAGGACTTCATCCAGTTGGTAGTAATTTCAGGGTAGTGCCGGTTGATCACATCTCGTAGGCCTTCAGTTGTTTTGACCCATTGCATCCCCTTCTTGGTGTATGTTTTCTCATTGAAATTGCTTGTAATAAACCGATCTGCTTCGAGCCTCCTGTTTATAGAGATGTGTTAAATTAATATTCATATCTTAACTGAGTAGTTATCATCACAAATTATTATTTCCACATTTGACTTCTTCTTTTTTCTGGTAACATTCTGGATCTACCAGTAAAGTACCCATAATGGTCACATCGTTATGTTTTCTTGCCTTTTTGAACTTCGGTTTGGGTAAATTTTGAATCAGTGAAAATTAGCTTAAGCCACATTCTCAGTTGTTTCCTAATACATTTAACAAGGGCTTAAATCAAATTTGGTACTTTGTCTAGCATTCAATATCAGTTAAAACTAAATATCACCTTGATGCCATTAAAATGAAAATGTTGAATGCTGTTTCGCTTATGGCAAATCCCTTGATTTTTTTCTCTGCCATAAGACCAACAAGAAGATCCAATTTCTCTACATCATCTCCGTATATTGCTCTTATGGCTTCAATTGCATCCTTGTCACTTGTCAGATCCTCCCAACATTTTATTGGAATCAGAAATAGTCTCCTCCTGAACTCATTGTACCTCGGTACACTTCTCTCCCTGTCTCGGTATACTTTAATTTGGAGGAAAATAAAATGACATTAATCTCAGTGTAATCATTATCAAAGGCATTAGACACAGTAATCCTATTTATTTAACTTGAAGAGTACAGTTTTTGCTTAACATTGTTGTTTATACTAGTATGCAGCAATGTCCTTGTTTTTTAAATAAATGGTAGTTGTGATTGATTAGAGAGTGGTGCTAAGGTTACAAGATACAAACATGATATATGTCTTGGTAAGAGAATCTTGTATTTTCAATCTGGTTAGTACAATAATAGTTTGGGAATTCTTGAAATTGAAAAGTATGTTGTGATAAATTTCAACATAGTAGTTTAAGGTTACAAAATACTTGTTCTAGTACTTAATTTGTTGCCAGTATGAGTTATTTTAAATATTTTTATGCATTGGATTATTCTTGGTGGACCCTTGTACCAATTTGACATGGTGCAAAATCATGATCCTCTACTGATAGTGGTATAAATTGGGTCCAAATTTCATACCTTCTAGGGCAGCAAGGTCGATTCTGTCAGATCGATTGGTACCATCCAAATTTTGTGGTATAAGGTCCCTGAAGAAACTTGGGTAGTTCCATAGTTCAAGTGCACCACAAGCTTGATATCCCATTGATAATGTTTGTTTTTCAAACCCTATTTTTGATAGCTGATCTTCCCCCTTGAGACCAACCAACTCTCCAATATCGATGCTACATTTTGACACAAGAAAGAAATGGTGTCAGTGTTTATGTCAGTTATACTAAAAATGTGCTAACTGAGCAGAAAACTTATTGTGACCAAGATTATACATTCTACTTTTTATTGTATAGTTAAGAAGCTAAAAAAATAATAAATCTAGTTTTTTGTGTCGAGTTCAGTGTCTAAAGTCAGGTTCAGTAATCCATGATGTAAGAGTCGATATCTAATAGAAGAATGTCTCCTCATTTCTTTATAATCTGTATCACTCTTTTTCTGTCTGATCTAATGAAAGTTGTTAGTTTGCATTCATCTTCTACATAAAAAATGAGAGGAATGGATGCCAAACATAAATTGTGTACTCACTCTTCCAGGTATGGTGGGGAATTATTTGCAGCGGGTTGCCCGGTCGGATCCCTGAGCTTGAGAGTGCTTGGTATTAAGGAATGCATTCTGTAAACACTGGTAAACTCTTCAGTCAAAGAATAAGGTACGCCATGGTTGATCGGCTTCTTCAATCCCACAAGCCCACCTAATGCCGTTCCTCCTATGTGACCAAATGTATCTTTTATTTTCTTACCCAATAATCCATACCTTCACAAAAGAATCAGAATATCAGGTAAATTGTACACATTCTCACTAATTTAATTAATTTGAATTTGCAGATGTAAATAAAATTTCCACTTGGAAAAGTAATACCATCATCAATGGTTAATTTTTTTCTTTCGGCAAATATGATAAAATGAGATAAATATATCCTCACCAATTTGCGCGCATTGCAGCTCTCATGGTTTTAGTCTTGAGAAGCTCGACGGTCCAATCAATAGTGTGAATCTTTGCAATGACAGCAGAAGTGACCAATTTGGCATACCGATATAATTCTTCATCTGATAGGTTGGGATGTTCTTCCTGAGATTAAAACAAAATTTGTAATTTTTTCTTCATATTTTTAGCATAAAGAAAACAAATTAATGTCTTGGTAAATAACAGCTTTATCGGTACGGTGGCAAGAAGTCAAGAACAGCAAATTCTTCCTAAAAACTAAACAAATAGATAATAGTGATGCTTCTCTTACCTTTATTGCATCACAAACTGCATTGTGTTCCTTAACAAAAAGAGCTTGTAAGATCGAAACCCCAACCCAACCGTTACGAACGTCGCCCGATAATGGCACACCATTCTCCTCATGCAAAAGAAGACCGTCATCTCCGATCACTAGTTTTCCATCAACATAAGTCCTGATCTGTTTTGCCTGTTTCTCATTATTACCATATACTGCACTCCCATCCCTTGGTACATACAAACATAGAAATTGCAAAAAATTACGACATTTTATGCGCAAATGTGCATTGATTTATATATATTCATCGATCGTCTCTATTTTTTAAGTTCATTCTTTGTGCTTAAGAGAAATTTCTGATAAAGATCTTAACTTGAGAAAATCTTAAGCATTACTCACCACCAAGCTGTGCGGACATTGTAGTAACCAGTCTTTATTCCATCAGAATTCGTAGGCTGTTCTTTTGTGGCGTAGAACTTGAACGATTTGAGGGGCACTCATTTGCCACTTCTTTGGAGCTGTGATTTCAATCTGGAAGAAACCAAGAAAATTGAATTATATATCAACTAACAATTAGAGGTGGCAGAACCTGACCCAACCCGAGAAACCTGCTCGACTCGACTCGAATCCGACCCAACATTTTCCAAAAAGTCAAACTGACCTGACCTGAACCAACCCGACCAGATCAAAAACTGACCCGATCCAAGATCAAATAGCATCCAATCCAACTCAAATCAACATACGATCAAAAAAAGATGATATTGAAATTGGTCCGACCTGACCCGTCCATCACCCAACCCGACCCGACTCGACCCGAGATATTCTAGAAGGCCAAACTAACCCAACAAGTCCAACCCGAACCCGAACCCGACCCACCCGCCCAATTTACCACATGTAACTACAATATATATTTCAAATTCTCAGTGGAAGATGAATTTCTATTTTTAAGACTTCAACAAATTATGGCTATCAAATTAAGGAATTAAATCAAGCATGCACCTGTTTGGTATCCTCCATATGATCCATCCAGTCATGAACCATGAACTGTATCCATGCAGCTGCTAGTATATTGAACTGTTTCCCTGTGTCCTTGTATTCTCTCCTGGCTAACAGCTTTGTCGCCACAACAAATGGATCTGGGCTCATCAACTGCATCGATAAATAACAGTTAATTATTTTATGCATAATCTGATGATTCAAAAGTATACCTCGAATTTCCATCTGTTAACAGTATGATATAATTAAAAGAAATGGTTCTATTTTTAAATTAACAAGCACACATTAGCTCTTATTTTTAATACTGACAAAACTCGCGTATTTTTTTTTTTTGAGTTTCAACGTTAATTCATTCATTTACTTATTTGAAGCTTGCAGAACGAACTACAAACAAAAAGTTTCATCAAAAAGAGTTTTATTAGTCTTGAAGTCAAAGTGTCAAACTAAATATTAAATAAGAAATAAAAAAACACTTTTTTGGTGATCTTTACTCCTTTAATTGGCTTCTTAGACTTTAATTTCAGGTTTATTCCTCATTAACTAAATTCAATATGTATAGTATCTAATTTTCTAGTGAACAAAATAATAGGGATGCAAATTGAAATCAGCAGATAAGAAGAGCACATCTAAAGCATGCATATATATACAACAAGAATTACCAAAATAAAAGGGAAATAAGTGCTTAACTAATTTACATTAAGTTATTAACTTGTATTGTTAGAACTTAATTAGAAATTTGGAATTTTGTAAGAAAATTACTAGATTTTTTGTAAATAGTGTATAATTAAGTACCTCATCCTGTTGATCAACTGGCTTCATGTTTCTCCCAAAAAAGGTGTATTGGCTACCTGCCTCAGCATTATGGGGGTCGTTGTACTTGCCATCTCCGGTGCGGTACAGGAACTCCTTGGGGTCAAACAGAGCACCATGAGAACTCCCAACAGCTAGCAGGTTATATTTTTCGAGGAGGGTACGGCGGGTGTTCAGGTAGAGTAAACCGATCGGAACAGGCATCTTGTGCCACAAGTTTCTCTTGTCAAATGCATGAATGAACTACATGAAATTAAGAAAAATTAATACATTGGAAATTTAATTAGGTATGCATATGTAAATTAAATACTTCAACTAATGAGGAATATCAATTGAATAGTTAATAAGGTGGTACACAAGCATGATAAAGCTTAAGTATATATGCGTGCTTCTAATGGCCATATTTATGAACATGATTTGTTAGTTACCACCATATGCATGGAAAAATAATACATATTGGCACGCATACTCATTTGAAAATATACTTCATTATAACAGATTTCCCTAATTAAATGGTGCATCAAACTTAATTTGGCGCAATGTTTGAGATATTAAATGAATATAAATATATATATATATATATTAAAATGAATAGATACTAATTTAAAACAGATCAAACAATTAAAATGCGGCATCAATAGCTCAAAATATAATTCAACTTTTAGTTGCGTTAGAATTGATATATATAGACACACACACACACACACGTGTATATATATAAGATCAAATAAAGAAATGTTTACAAATTTTATTTATGATTAATTATTCTAGTATAAAAAATACTTCATAAATGCCAAGATGTAATTAATTATGTTCTCATCTATATATGTATGCATCCTCTCTAATTAACACCCTTATCTTGCTATAAAATAAAACGCTGACCACATCAATAACATGCATACTGATTAATTTTCATACATAACATAATATTTATGATCATACATTAATATATAACCACTACCTGATATTCTGAAGGAATATGTATGTATGTATGTAACTGTATGCAGTATGTACATCAAATAAATACTTGATATATAAATTACTCTTAAACATTAATTAATTAAAACGTACTAGAAAGCCAATCTTGTCACCGAAAGACATCTTAGAGAAAACATCACGGAGGTCCGGATGAACACGAGGCTTGAAGAGACCTGAACCCATGGCTACATGCAAACAAATTAAATGAATGTATGATCTTGAATATGAGGACTTACGAAGAAGTGACAATAATATATTCTTTGGAAGTTACAACAATCAGTAAGGTGTAGTACTATATTTATAATAGAAAAAGGCATGCAGATCAACCCGTTCTCAGTATGTTCTGATATTCAGGCCCTGTTTAGTTCGCAAAGTTTTTCCATCGCTACAGTGACTTCGAATGTTTGGACACTAATTAGGAGTATTAAATGTGGATTACTGACAAAACCCATTCCATAACCCCCGGGTGCTTTTGCGAGACCTTTCTAATGAGCCTAATTAGGCCTTGATTAGACAATGTGGTTGCAAAAATCACAAGAAGAATTGCTTGGCGCATCTGTCCCGCTGCAGCAGTTTCTATGGTGGTCCGGCTGCCTGTTGTTGTCCATGCATCTCCTCGTTCGCTCTACGGGCACGTTTGGTTCTATGCCACGATTGGCCAAGCAAGGAAACAAGAATTCAAGAAACGATGTGAACAGCAAGGCTACTACTTACCTCTGGTAGAAGGAAAACCTGGAGATGTGCTGAGCTCTCAGAAATCCCGCACGGCTGAAGAAAAGAGGCTCAACCCATGCTGGGTGCACGCCGCTATATATCAATCGGTTGAAGGTTGGCTGGACGTACGACTCCAATATTAATATTGATGAAAAGAAAAACAATTGATGTGAGATGTGACTGATCGATTGGCCTGTCTTTATGTTTAATGAAAACCTGCAGTGATTTTCTAGGGTCTGCAACATCCTATCCAAAACTATAATGAAAACCTAAACAGTATATTCATAAAATTTGTAGGATCCAATTTTGTAAGATCTAATCATAATTTTTTTTAAATTATACCATATTCGTCCGTATTTATCTATCTCTTTGATGAGTTGTGAATGAAATCCTTTTAGATGCTGAGTTGACCTAGAAAAACTGATCGGCGAGGTTGGCGTCATAAAAAATAGAGTAGGAAGGAGGCACGAAGAGCGCATATAGTCTTTGCACATGTACGACTACCTTGGCGACATACGACATAGGAGACGCAGAGGCTCATTTGTTCAGCCTTACCTTAACTAAGCCTTTTGTCCCAAACAAGTTGGGGTAGGCTAGATATGAAACCCTTTCACAAGGACTTCCCAGGAGGTCACCCGTCCTAGTACTACTCTCGCCCAAATGGATTTCATACCCATGGGACTGGCTAGTTTTTACGTTGGCTCGCCAAGCCTATCACAACCCTTAGATATGAAACCTTTCACGAGGACTTCCCAGGAGGTCACCCAGCCTAGTACTACTCTCGCACAAATGAGTTCCATACGCATGGGACTGGCTAGTTTTTACGTTGGCTCGCCAAGCCTATCACAACCCTCCTCCTTTACCCGGGCTTGGGGCACCATAATAAAATCTATGCGAGCACAAGAATTGGAGGCCCAAGAAACACATCTCCGACCAATTAATCAGAGGATGCTAGCTGGCACACGGCTTCAAGGGTCCACAAACAAACAGGAAGAAACCACAAACCACCCTGTACCCACTTGGGGACCCTATATTGTATGCATCCGCATTTATCTATCTCTTTGATGAGTTGTGAATGAAATCCTTTTAGAGGCTTAGTTGACCTAGGAAAAAATGGCACAATAAAAGAATAGATTAGGAAGGAGGCAGCACATGCAACCTCTAGTCTCTGCACATGTATAGGCCCCTTTGGTAGGGCTCCGGCTCCCGCTCCACCTGAAGCTCTATCAAACAGTTTGCTTAAAAATGACTCCATCTTGAAGCACTAGAGGAGCCGGAGCCGTTTTACATGGAGAAGCCGGAGCATAAAAAAGTGACTCCTCTGACTCTCCCATTTTAGAAGGAGCCGGAGCTCTACCAAATGGGGCCTATGACTACCTCATGAAGACCTCGACGTATACCTATAAATTAATAGGAGGAAGGAGGCAGGAAGCACACATATAATGCAACACGCACATGTATGACTACCTCCTCAAGACTTCGACGTATACCTATAAATTAATAGGAGGAAGGAGGCAGGAAGCACACATATAATGCAACACGCACATGTATGACTACCTCCTCGAGACTTCGACGTATACCTAGGAAGGAGGCAGGAAGCACACATATAATGCAACACGCACATGTATGACTACCTCCTCGAGACTTCGACATATACCTATAAATTAATAGGAGCATGCAAAACACACGGAGGCTGATTCATTCAGCACTCTCACAACTTTAATAATATAAACAAATATGCATTTCAAAAGAGATAGGGCCAAACAGTTATGTGACTGTACAATCTAAAATTAACGGTAGTGCTGGCTGCAGCAGCAAGCCGGCAGCCAGCACAATATCCATTGTCCAATAGCTGTCTCAACATGCACCGAGTGACGCTGAACCTCATGATGAGGATGACACCATAGATACACAAGATTTATACACATTTGATGAATTTCTAGCTGAGCAAGAATTATTAGAAGAACTACAACATGGAATGGTTGCAGAATTGAAGGCTGACTTTGAAGTGCTTGAACAAGGGAGGAGACACAACAGTGGACCAAGGAGATATTTGGCCAGGCCTCGTGAAGAAGCCAATCAGCGTCTTATGGATGATTATTTCACGCATAATCCTGTCTACAATTCCTACAATCTTTCGTAGAAGGTTTAGGATGAGGAGGTCTCTGTTTCTGCGCATTGTTGATGCCCTCGGTGAGTGGTCTCCATTTTTTACATTAAGATTGGATGCTACTAATCGCCCTGGGTTATCGCCAATCCAAAAGTGCACTACTGTCGTAAGGCAGTTAGCAAATGGGAGCCCTGCAGACTAGATAGATTAGTATATTAAGATTCGTGAAAGTACTGCAGTAGAGTGTTTGAAGTTATTCGTGGAGGGAGTGGTTGCAGTATTTCGGGCGAAGTATTTGAGGCGACCTACAGTACAAGATGTTGAACGCTTAATGGAGATCAGTGAGCGTCATGGGTACAGTTCCTGGCATGCTAGGGAGTATTGATTGTATGCATTGGCACTGAGAAAAATATCCTTATGCATGGAAGGGGATGTATACCCACGACGATCACCGTGTACCTACAATCATTCTAGGGCAGTTGCTTCGCACGATCGTTGGATATGGCACAACTTTTTTGGTGTTGCTGGATCCAACAACGATATCAACGTGCTCAACCAATCACATTTGTTTGTTGAGCAACTGAGAGGAGAAGCTCCTAAGGTCGACTAATCTATCAATGGAAGACAATATATAGGGTACACGATATCAAAGTGCCTTGTGCCTGCCTGGCAGTACCAGTCCGCCTAACAAAAATGAGTGGCATGAACTACCGGAAACCGGCTCTTTGCCGTGTGCTGGTGCTTTGCCGTGTGCTTTCTATCGGGCAAAAATTTGGCACACGGTAAAGTAATAAAAAAAATTCTATTCTCACCTCGAAACTTTTTCTACTCTCCACATACAACATGTGGTACTCCATGTTAAATTTGGCACATTTTTGTTTTTGTTTCCCATATTTACCTAATTAATTGCATTTCAAGTAGTCAACTTTGAACTACAAGTGATTCAAATAATAGAATAAAATGAGTGGAAAAATGATATTGATGTTATTTAGCCTAGTTTGAGGCCTTACCGTGAAATGAAAAGAAATTTCCAACATCTTGTCTGAATGAATTTAAATTTTTTTTAAAGCAAATGATGTCTAAAATCATGAGATGTGCCAATATCTCATGATATCATACGTAGAGGCTGTGGTAAAAAATTTAGTGGGTTTCGAACATTTTGTCACGTACGATGCTTACAAGCGTTAGGTTTGGAGTGAAAGTGATGGTCGAATTTGGGTTTGACTTCGAAATTTTTTTATATGCAATACACAACATAAATTGTTTCATGTGAAATTTTAGTAATTTTTGGGAACCATGTGATTATTTTAATGAAGAGAAGAAGAAAAGGAAGAAATTTAAGAAAACTTTGCTGTGGGCTGTTTCTTAGGCACACGGCAAACCCAAGCCGGCCAGCCTATTATGCCTGGCCGGCCCATTCAGCCCGTCGCCCCCCTCACCCCCTCCAAACCCTATCTATATAAGCCCCCGCCCCCTCCCCATCCTCCCTCCCGGCGCCCCTCCCCCACGGCTGTCGAACGCCCCCCCCCCCCCCCCCTTCCCCCGGCGGCCCCTCCTTCCTGACTCCCCTCCCTCCCGGCAGCTCCTCCTCCTCCCGATGGCCGGGCAGCGTGCCGCCCCTCCCTCCTCCAGATCCAGCGCGGAGGTGAAGAAGAGGGAGGATGTCGCCCGGCCGGCCTCCTCCCTCTGCCAGCTCGCCGCGGGGGCCTCTGTCGTACAGGCATCTATGGGCCCACCAGAAGGGTTGCACGATCTCTACTACAGGGTTGTACACCGAGACGTGTCTGACATGGAGACCACGATGCAAGACGGCGTGTTCTACATGGAAGCTGGAGGCTAGTAGTATGTTAGGAAAGTACTCTGTTGTAATACGATAGGCTTCTCCTAAACGTACTCGACTAGAACTCCTACCCGTATACCGACTTGTAACCCTGCCCCCGGACCCCTCCAAAACAACAGGACCAACCGATCATCAGATCACCACATCAATCAAGAGATACGCAACATACGGGACGTAGGGTATTACACAATCTGCGGCCCGAACCTATCTACATCGAGTGTTCGTGTCTACCATCGAGTTCTTGATCTAGGCGAGCCCCTCCACACAAAAGCCTACCTTGGGTACCCCTCGGTAGACCGCCGGGTATAAACACCGACAGCTGGCGCGCCAGGTAGGGGATCTCGCTAAAGATCCACTGCTGAACCCGATGGCACGAGTCATCATCAAGCCCACCGTCGCCTTCAAGCAAGGCGACACATTCATCTTCGGCTCCTGGGTCTGCATCGCCAATGGCGCTGGAAGCTTCCACCGCCACCTCGCGACGACTCCGGAGAAGAAGTCTTTCATCACCGAGCTTCAGAACAAGCCGATGGAAGACCTTGTCGAGAAAATCGGCGTAATTTCGCTTTCTGGCCCTGCCAGAAGGCGTGAGGGCAAGTCCGCCCTCAACTCGACTACCCTCACAGCCCCACCCAGATCAGGTGAGTTGGCTCCTAAGCCATCGTTTGACTCAGATTGTGGCTTGCAATTCCCGTTCGGACTCCGAAACACAGCCACTGTCTATCAGGCGGCATTGTCCAGATTCCAATCTGATCTAGATGGGATCGAGGACGTAGACTACGACTCGGTTTTGAACGAGGAGCAGCCTTTATCAGGACCCGCCCAGGGCCTGGCAATTACGTCTACACCCCAAGGCAGGTTCGTCTATTGGCCGGCATGGAACCTCTCGTGGCGTACTTGGAGTTGCTACCTTATCAAGAAGGAACACCCCTCGCCCCAATCCCTGAAGAAGGTGACAAGGAGCTGGCGGAATCAAGTTCTGGAAGCCACTCCCCAGATCGTGAGGTCTACGTACTGATCGACGACGGGACAGGTGGCAGCGGTGGTCGTAATCCACGCAATGAAAGATTTCCAGAAGACGTCTCCAACGACGAGTTGACAGCCGACGTAGTCGGGGAGGAGTCAACCGCTGACCGGACGGCCCGGCGAGCAAGGAGCGCAAAAGAGCAGAGCGTCGCCGGCGCCTCCGTGAAGCACTTCCCATTGTCAACCTCGGCAAAAGGGCAATAAGAATAACAGTGTGTCAGAGACAAGCATTCTTTTACAAGAACAGAGCTAATCAGATATATTACATAGATGTTTTGCAACAAACTAAAACACAAAACAAGGCATGCATTAATCAGATAGATATTGATTCAATAAAATCCAGAACATAAGTAACAAGTTCAAATAAAAAAACACAACTCTAAGAAAACAAAATCAGAGCAGATATTATTACTACATTCTTGCAGAAAACACTAAACCAGTTGTCAGAATGCATTGACAAATGTATGCATCCACACTGAAACAGTCCAGCAGTGCTAGCAGAACAAAACACATTCATAGCCGGCAGCAGCAAAGTTGGAATTTAAAAGACTAAATAAGATAATAAAAGCAGCAGGAAAGCAACCCTAACCCTAAGCATGAACAGCAACAAAGTTGGAAACAACAGTTATCATCTTAGCATAATAGACAGCCAGCCAATGCTAGATAGAAAAACAAGGTGGCTTGAGTATCTCATGAAACGGAATGAAACATTATGGTTTTTACAAACAACAAAAAATGAAAATGATAATTAAATCCCAGGCAGTAGCTCGTACAATATAACCCAGATCAAGTTTCATCTTTATAGAAAATTTCTACTCTCTCGATTTTAGGGTACCCTACCAAGCATACTAAACACCAAACAACTAAATCGCACCATAGGCAGCAACCAAAAATGTTAAAGCCCATCTTACTATTCTATGAAATCTTTGCATAAGTCAATGGCAGCTCTAGCCTAAAGCACAAAATATGAAGCTACACTGGAACTACAGGCCTTGTTCTGCAAATCAACAACTTTGTGATATTCATCTAAATTGCTGCATGTAACTATTACGTATACAACTTTACATATGCAACAACACCTTATTATCCAGCAAATACAAATCAGGTTCAGAAACCTTGTTCATGGCATCTAGTACAGGAATTATTGGTTAACTACATAGCAATGTCATGGCATTATATTTCCCTGTAAATATGTGCAGTCTAAACCAATACCACACTATTTTCCATACTGATATTAAAATATTTCGCCCTGCGGACTTAAATTTGAAGTTACAGGAAGAGGTATGCATAAACAATCAATGTGTAGCAAGCGCTTGCCTATCATGTGTGCATACATAATTGCATTACTCAGCCTATGTAGTAAAATCCAACTATGCCGTGGTCAATATCAACCGAAAAGTAAGCAGCCCAATTTTAATCAAGAGAGTTCAAAGCAAGAACATAAAACACAACAGTAGTATAATCAACAAATAAAGATGTTATTTCTAGTCCAGCCCCAAACAAGTAAAACACACATGGGATAGTACAAAAGTAAAGATGAAAATTAAATGCCAAGTCTAAGAACCGCAACCCAATTAATACATGTATCCTTAAAACATAAAGTCCATAAATTTCTATCCTAATAAGATCAATGTAAACAGCAAGTGAATAGATGAACATAACAGAAATGTCTTTGTAACTGACATATGTATGGAACTTCAAATTTAAGTCCGCAGGGCGAAATATTTTAATATCAGTATGGAAAATAGTGTGGTATTGGTTTAGACTGCACATATTTACAGGGAAATATAATGCCATGACATTGCTATGTAGTTAACCAATAATTCCTGTACTAGATGCCATGAACAAGGTTTCTGAACCTGATTTGTATTTGCTGGATAATAAGGTGTTGTTGCATATGTAAAGTTGTATACGTAATAGTTACATATGTTTGATGTTTATACATATGTTGATCAAGTCCTACACTAAACATGGCAAGGAGAGGATGCCATCACCGTCTCCGTCTGGCTTTGGATCCACGCCCAGATCCGCGCCTGCTCGCTTGTCAAGGACGAGAGGTTGCTCGTCCAACTGCACTGCATCAAAGGTAAGGTTGCCTCTAATGTCATTTTGTTCCTTTCTCCTGCCCTGCTCCATTACTCATTAGCGCCTTAGTTTGTTAGCAGCGTGTTGGTTTCTTGTTTTCCACCAACTAGTATTGTTTGCAGATTCGGATTTATTTGATTTTCACCCTGGGTCTCCTCTCTGTTTGTCGGGGGGCTACCCCCGGGTAGGGTCATGGCATAGTATAAGCTGTGTCCAAATCTGGACCGAGGTACAAAAAACCGACATGCACCTGCCCAGAGGAGGCCGAGTTGTGATGTTGGCAGAGGCCAACATATACTGACCGAGATACGGGATCCGAGGTATGGGATCCGAGACATGCTAACCGACATATGTATGTCGGTATTCTTGCATCTTCTCTTATGTGTAGGGGAAGCTCGAGGAAGAAGAATCCGGCATATCCATGCCGGGTTATAGAAAGGAGGCACCTTATGTCGGACGGAGGTCAACGCTCCCGTCACATCCCGTCTGGCACGGGAGCGCCTGGCACGGAAGCGCCTGACACGGGAGCGTGCAGAGGGAGCGAGGAGACAGGTCTCGCCTGACCGCTGACTCCGGTATATCCGGGGACAGACTACGAGGCAGAGGCATGGGCATGCCCTGTCCTGTCTCTGGCAGAGGGTACATTCTAGGTGTACCGTAGGGCTGCAGGAGATGGGCGCGTCCTGTCTTGTCTCTGACAGGAGAGCAATCATGACGAATCTCCGGCGTGGATACAGTGCTCCGTGAGGGTATTCCGGTAACTCGGTTTAGCCTATAAATAGGGCTTCACCCCCTCCTGCGTGAAGGACGGCCAGACAACGGTGCATCTGAGAGACATTTCCCCCCATAGCTTCATCTTCTACCTTGTGTTCATCCCCATAGTTGGGATCATATAGCTCGAGGAGCAGCTTGTACACTTGGTACCGAGATATACAGAGAAAGACAGGCAGGAGTAGGGGTTTTACCTCCTCACGAGGGCACCGAACCTGGGTAGATCGTGGTGTGTTCTTGTGTTTGTGTGTTCTTCTGTGTGTGCTCGTCAGCGCGCTAGCCCTCCCCGGTTCCACCAGCGTCCATCGGCCCCACACTTTAGCCATCCTATGGCATCTGCCGTGATACCACCACGACAGTTGGCGCCCACCGTGGGGCCAGCAGCGGCGCTGGCTGGTGTGTTCATCCGGACGGGTTCCATCATCGCCACTGGCGAGCGCGTGGTCAGTGGCCTTGTCTACAGACTCGGCTCGCTGAACTTCATCAGCGACAACGCGGGCTGCTTCCGTAGCAGGCCGATGCCGAGGAACGGCTGCCTCGTCCTCTTCGGGACGTTCGAGATCTACGTCTCCACCGAGTTCGTCTGCAAGTACCCGGAGCAGGTGCTTGTGGCGGAAGATCCTCCTGCTGTTTGTGCGGCTCGCGGCCGGCATATCACTCGCCCTGGGAACTGCGCAGAGGTCATGATGACCGGCACTGCGGGTGGTGCCGGCAGAGGAGAAACCGGCACAGGAGATGCCGGCAGACCTGCTGCCAGACCGCCAGGTCAGCAAAACTGCCGCTGGAGAGGCCGGAGAACCTCGGCGACCAGGCCGGTACATCCCACGTGCCGGTCAGGCCAGTTCCTCTGGAGGATGTGATCCAGATGCTGGCTGTGCCGGTAGCAACCGGTACAGATGCTGCCCTGACCGAGGCAGAGTTGGAGGTGCATCGGGAGAACTTGTTTCAGGAGGCCCTCGCGATGGCCGAGGTGAGGAGAGATTTCGGAATAACTCTCCGTGAGTATAACCAAGCTCATGGTCTTACCCCGATAGCTGCTCGCCCTAGTCGAGTAGAGGATGTGCGTCAAAGGGGCAGAGGCCTCAATGCTGAGATTGCTAGAGATGGTAGATCTAGCTCTAGTAGAACTGCTACCCACATGTCGGTTGAAAAGCCGAAATATAGTTCCCCTGCTAAGACTCTTAGAGCTACCGAGGCCGCAAGAGCCGAGTTATCTGGCTTATCCGGAGAAGCTCTCCGTAGACAGCAGGACCGAGTTAATGAGTTGGTAGCTGTGGCTACCCGGCAGAATGAGGCCTATCGCAAGGCTAACACAGTTGTAGGTGGGTCCCAGGTTGTTCACTCGGCTGGAGCAGTCGGTGAAAGATCTAGGGGGCAAGCATCATCACCGCATGTCGGTGGAGATCGTGACCGGAGTGTAAACTCCGGAAGAGACAGGCAGATACAGGCATATGATCCGGCGTATGCCGGAAAACAGTTAGTAGGGCAAGGCAGTGTCGGCCGGGGTAAGAGCAATCCTGGTCCGGGCAACCCAGGTGCCGGAAATGGTAACTCGGCTGGCCGAGGTTATCCACCTCGGTATCCGAGACAGCAGCAAAATGTCGGCCAGGTTCAGCAGCCACGAGGGGTTGACCCGGTGGCTGATCGTTATGATGATGGTTACTCGGCTATGGAGAAAGCCGGGTATCAGAGATATGAAGGTGCACTGGGATCCCGGCTGGGACCTCGCCAGTTGTCACCAAATGATGCCCACTACAAGCTGGACAGAATCTACATGTCCGAGATGCTAGAAGAGCAGGGCCCACCTGGCCCCGCATGTTTTGGACCTCGGATCATGAGGGAGCCACCGGTGCGGCACTTTCAGTTGAACCGAGGCGTGAAGACATATGACGGTAGCACCAAGACGGAGGATTGGCTAACAGATTATGTGTCGGCAATGCATATCGTGGGAGGGAATCGCCGATGGGCGGTAAGGTATATCCCGCAAATGTTGGAGGGGCCAGCCCGGATCTGGCTGAACAACCTGCGAGAGGGCAGTGTTGATTGCTGGTTAGACTTTGAAGAAGCATTTGTTAGCAACTTCTCCAGCACATACAAGAGACCGAATCGTCCTCAACAGCTTGCCATGTGCAAGCAGAGGAATGATGAAACTGACCGGGATTACTTGACCCGGTGGAGTACCATTCGCAATTCCTGTGAAGGAGTTGTTGAGGCCAGGCCATATCTTGGTTTGCCCAGGGGTGCCGACACGACTCCATGCTCTGGCAGAAGTTACAGCGGGAAATGCCGGCCACTTTGGCCGAGACAATCCGGATTGCGGATAGCTATGCATTGGGTGATCCGATGCAGCCTTTGCTGAACCCGGTTGAGCCGAGTAGAAGATACCCGGTGAATAACAGACCCGGACCAGTCAGGCAGAATGATCGCCAGGACTTTGGCAACAAGAGGAGAGAGCCGGATTACGGTATGGCTCAAACCAGGTTGCCGCGGTAAACCAAGACCAACCAGATGCCGGCAGTAGCCAGCGCCCGAAGAACAATGGCCCAGCATGGGGCCAGAACCAAGATGTGAAGAAATCATGGAGTGACCCGAGGAAGCCGTTAACTTACGAGGCAATGCTGGATGGGCCGTGCAGCTATCACACGCATGACCCTCGCAGACCGGCCAATCATTCAACCCGGCAGTGCAGCTGGTATCAGCGCACGTTGAAGGAGGGTGGAGGCTCCGGAGGAAATCAGATGGGAGCACCTCAGAGGCCTCCAGCGACATATCCTCAACAGAGGCAAGCATTACCACTCACCGGATCAAACACTGTTCCTGTGAATGCGCCTCAGCCGAGGCTTGCAGCTCCGAGACCTGTGGATAACAGGAGAGGGCCAGAAATGTTAACCAAGTGAATGTCGGAGGCAATGCTGGTCCCGGTAGCCAGGGTGAGTATCGGCAGGGTGATTATAAAGAGGCTCATCAGAGCTATGTGGTGTTTGTGACCGAGCCATCTGATAAGCGGAGTTTGCATCGGCGTGCGTTGGAGGTGAATGCAGTTATGCCGGCAGTGCCAAAATATATGCACTGGTCTGAGCAAGAGGTCAGTTGGAGCAGAAGGGATCATCCCCGAGTTATGCCAACTCCGGGAGGTTATGCTCTGGTGGTGGATCCGACATTCATTGGCCTACCATCAATGTCCGGTTCACCCGAGTTCTCATTGATAATGGGAGTGCTATCAATATCATGTACCGAGACACCATGGTGAAGATGGGTATCTCGATGAACATGCTGCAACCGAGTAGCACTACCTTCCATGGCATAGTGCCGGGTGTTTCGTGTGCACCTATGGGCAAAATCTGGGTTGATGTGTTGTTCGGTACCAAGGACAACTGCCGAACTGAGAGCATCCAGTTTGAGGTGGTGGACCTCGAAAGTCCATACCATGCTTTGCTTGGCAGACCGGCACTGGCCAAGTTCATGATATCAACCCATGTGGGTTACCTCAAGATGAAAATGCCAGGTCCTAATGGCATCATCACCATCTCGGGTGATTACAAGCGTGCACTGGAGTGTGCCTCGGCTGGATCGCTGCAGAGAAGAAGAAGATCATGAAGTGGTGGCGTTGGCTCAGTCCGCGCAACTCGGTATGCCGGGTATGGCTAACCCGGAGCAGAATGCAATTTCGAGGTGCCAAAAGAGACCAAGAAGATCAATGTTGACCCGGCATTCCCGGACACAACGTCATCATTGGTACCGGGTTAACGGAGAAATAGGAAGGCGAGCTCAGTCACTTCCTCCGTGAGAACCGGGATATCTTTGCATGGTCGAATCAGGACCTGCCAGGTGTTCCGAGGGAGTTGGCTGAGCACTCTTTGTTTGTCAGGCCAGATATGAAACCTGTGAAGCAACCGATATGGCGTCTCTCGGATGAGAGAAGAAAAGTAGTGGGAGATGAGCTGGCCAAGTTGCTTGCGGCTGGTTTCATCATGGAAGTACTGCACCGGACTGGTTGTCTAACCCGGTCCTGGTAGAGAAGAAAAAGGATGAACCTTTGGTGGCCAAGGTGTGGCGCATGTGTATCGATTTCACAACTTGAACAAGGCATGTCCTAAGGATCCATTCCCGCTGCCTCGGATTGATCAAGTGATCGATTCTACAGCCGGGTGTGAGCTGTTATCCTTTGTAGATGCGTATTCTGGTTTTCACCAGATACCTTTGAACCCTGCTGATCAATTGAAAACTGCTTTTATTACCCCTTATGGGGCTTATTGCTATCGTGTCATGACCTTTGGCTTGAGAAATGCCGGGCTACTTATCAGAGATGTATGCAGAATGTTTGCATGAGCAAATAGGCAAAAATGTGCAGGTGTATGTCGACGATGTCGTCATAAAAACTAAAGATAAAGCTACTCTGATTGATGATCTCAGAGAGACATTCATAAACTTGAGAAAATACCGGATGAAACTTAACCCGGATAATGTACATTCGGTGTGCCGGCAGGCAAACTACTCGGTTTCCTTGTGTCAAGCCGAGGTATCGAGGTGAACCCGACAAAAATCCGTGCTATTGAAAGCATGAGGTTACCGACATGTCTCAAGGACGTGCAGAAATTCACTGGATGTTTGGCATCCTTAAGTCGGTTTGTTAGCAGGTTGGGAGAAAAGGCATTGCCTTTGTATCAGCTCATGAAGAAAACCACCCACTTCGTGTGGACCCCGCAAGCAGATGCGGCGTTCACCGAGTTAAAAAAGATGGCAACTGCGCCGATACTGGCCTCACCATTACCCAAAGAGCCGATGTTGCTCTACATTGCAGCCACAAACCGGTTGTGAGTGTTGTAGTGGTGGTGGAGCGAGAGAAGAGGGCAAAACCGTGCAGAGGCCGGTATATTATTTGAGCGAGGTGATCTCGTTATCCAAGCAGAACTATCCTCACTACCAGAAGATGACATATGGTGTCTATCTGGCTGCTAAGAAGTTGAAACATTACTTCCAAGAGCATTCAATCACCGTGGTATGTGAGGCTCCTATCTCGGAGATCATTGGTGTAAAGATGCAACTGGCCGATAGCCAAGTGGGCCATCGAGGTGTCCCCTTACTCCTCACTATGAAAGAAGAGATGCCATTAATCTCAGGCACTGCCGGATTTCTTGGTGGATTGGGCCGAGATGCAATATGAGCCACCACTGCCTGACTCCAATTACTGGAGGATGCACTTTGATGGTTCCAAGACCAAGATTGGTTTGGGGGCCGGAGTAGTTCTTACCTCGCCAAAGCGGGATCAGCTGAGATATGTACTGCAGATTCACTTTGCAGCATCTAACAATGTGGCCGAGTATGAAGCACTGGTCCATGGCTCAATGTGGCCAAGGAAATAGGAATTCGCCGAATTGAATGTTTCGGGGATTCGAATCTGGTAGTGCAGCAAGTCTCGGGAAATTGGGACGCTTTGGACGCCAATATGGCGTTATTTCGGTTTCATGTCCAGAAGATCTCGGGATTCTTTGAAGGATGCGAGTTCAAGCATATACCTCGGGAGGAAAATGAAGCTGCCGACGTATTATCCAAGCTGGGCTCATCTCGGGATCCAATTCCACCCGGGATATCCTTGGAGCATCTGAGGAAGCCATCATCAAACCATCGCATGAGTCCGAGTCAATCTTTATCCCGGTGGAAACCGGAATCTGGAGCTGTGCCCATGGACGTTGATGTCGGGTGTATTTGGGGAACCCGGGGACTGCTTGGCAGAACTCGGGGACTGTTACTCAGTGCGGAAGCAATGTCGGTTGATCTCATGGAGGTGGATGATCCGGTTTTTCCTGTGCGTCCTGTGCCGGGGTGGGCACAACCAATAATGGCGTATATGATGGATGGGAGTTTGCCAAGTAATGAAGTTGAGGCCAGGCAAGTGCAAAGAAGATCCAAGGCATACACCATCATCAACCAGGAGTTATACAAGAGAAGTGTGACCGAGGTACTGCAGCGCTGTGTCGAGCCGCAGGAAGGACAAGAGATGCTCCTGGAGATTCATCAGGGAGAGTGTGGTCATCATGCTTCTCAAGAGCCTTGGTGGCTAAAGTATTCCGGCATGGTTTTATTGGCCAGTGCTTTGAATCAGGCAGAAGATATCGTGAGGAAGTGTCAAGGATGTCAGAGTTTGCGCACAAAATCCACATGCCAGCTTCGGCACTCAAACTATTCCATCACTTGGCCCTTTGCAGTTTGGTGTCTGGATATGGTGGGAGAGTTCAACCAGCCCGAGGTAACATGACTCATATGCTGGTGATGGTGGACAAGTTCAAAATGGATCGAGGTAAAGCCAATCAGGAAGTGTGATGGTCACACAGCTGTGTCCTTTTTGAAGGACATCATTTTGAGATATGGTTACCCCCATAGCATTATCTCGGATAATGGCACAAACTTTGCTGTGGGAGAATTTGCTCGGTTCTGTGCGGAAAAAAGAATTCGGTTGGACATAGCCTCGGTGGCACCCCGAGGCAAATGGGCAAGTGGAAAGAGCAAATGCATTGGTGCCGGCATCAAAGCCGGTTGATTGAACCACTGTTGCGAACTCCGGGATGCTGGATAGAGGAGATACCAGCAGTGTTGTGGGGTCTAAGGACCACACCGAATCGTTCAACTGGCTATACGCCATTCTTTCTGGTCTATGGAGCAGAAGCGGTCTTGCCGACCGACATGGAGTATGACTCGCCGAGAGTGGCGCTGTACACTGAAACCGAGGCAAAAGAAGCTCGGGAAAATGATGTTGATTTGCTCGAAGAAGCACGAGAACTGACCTTATCTCGGTCAGCTGTATATCAGCAAAATCTCCGACGCTATCATAGCCGGAAGATCAGCCCTCGGGTTTCCGAGAGGGAGATTTGGTGCTGAGGCTAGTGCACGCAAAGCAGGCCGACACAAGTTGTCACCTCCATGGGAGGGACCATTCATTGTGAGCAAGGCTCTGCACAATGATTCATACTATCTTATAGATGCGCAGGCACCGAGGAAAAATGTGATGGACAAATCCGGAGAGGAGACCAAAAGACCCTGGAATGTAGCTCTACTTCGACCCTTTTACTCATAAGGGCGCAGTGTATGTATCTCGGTTTTCCTTTGAATAAAATGCCGGCACTCGAAAAGAAACTCGGGGACTGCCTTGTCCATATGCATGTGTTTTATCTCTGTTTTATCTGTGTTGTTCATATGTCGGATGTTTTGAGACCTCGTTTCAAAGTTCAAGTAATGTATGCTATTTTGTTGTGATCTTGTGACTCGACTGACGAACGCCGAAATGGCAGTCAAGAGCAGAGGTTATGGTATATGGTAAACATGAAAATGGACTCGGGGACTCGGTCCAAAAAGATCCGACATATGTCGTTTACTAACCCGGTTTTTCTTTCCTTTTCTTTGTGTCGGATGACTCTGATCTTACCTCAAAATTTTACAAGTATTGTATGCTATAATTTTGGTCTTGTGACTCGACTGTCGAACGCCTGGATGGTAGACAAGAGCAAAGATTACTAAATATAGTAGAACAAGAAAGTAAACTCGGGGACTTGATGCAAAGTGATCCGACATTGAGTTGTTTTCAATAAGAGTAGCACTGCAAAATACTTAAAAGTATATTTACATCTACACCCGCATTCCGGGGATTTAATTGTTCAGTTCATGTTAAGTTCAGGCAGCTGCCTCGGAGGAGCTCGGAGCAGTAGGAGCAGGGCGGGTTTTAGGAGGTATCTCGGTCGTAGGCGCGACCGAGGTGTCGGTTGCCGGCGTCTTGGAAGTGTCGGTCGCAGTCGGCTTACCAGTGTCGGTTTGCTCTGACAGCAGCAGTCTCGGTTGCTTCGGCAGTGGAAGTGTCGGGAGCTTCAACCTCGATCTCCTCATCGACCTCTTCTTCCTCGTCATCGCCCTCTTCCTCGTCCGAGGCATCTTCTTCATCCTCCGAGTAGGCTGGGCCGGGAAGGAAAGTTCGGGTGGGTGCATAGCTGGCCATGAAGGAGGCTGCTTCCTTGCGGCTCTCAATCAGTGTCGGATCTGAAGTCCACTTTGAGCCTTGGCGCAGAGACCGCACGGCATCGAGGTTGATGGCCTCGTACCAGGATAGTACAAAGGTCAGGGCTTGATCAGCTCCGGCACGGGCTGAGAAGATCTCCACTCTCGGAGCCTTGTCTCGGCAGTCTGCAGGCATGTGGATAACTCAGAGATGGAGGCTGGGGTTGCAGAGTCTGGCCATAGAACCCGGTAAACCCGGATACCAGCATCTAGGAGTTCAGTGCCAATGCTCTTCAGGGGGGATATGCGAGCACCCAACGCAGTCAGATGATCTTCAATTTCCCATTCCTCCGAGATTGGGCCAGCTTCTGCTCTTTTGGCTCATGCCCTGCGGACAGTGTTGACTGCAGCGGTCTTGGAGTGGGAGAAGTGATCTGAAGACAGAAAAGCTATCACCGAGTTGAGTTATATACCGGCATATGTTTAATGTCGGTACAAGCAGTGGAAACAAAAAGAAAGGATAAAGGGAGCTTACTGTCCATCTCCTTGTTAAGCCGGGTGAGCTCGCGCAGCCAGACGTCGCATTTTGCTTTGAGGGCATCCAGTTCTTCCTGTGCCGAGGTAGCCCGAACCTCGGTCTCCTTGAGGATTTCCTTATCCTTTTGCGCAGCTTCCTCCCTTTGCTTCAGGGCCTTCTCAATGTCGGTCTTCTCGCCCTGGACCCGAGGAAGCTCCTTCTGGAGCCGAGACACTTCATCTCGTTCCTTCTGGAGGGCAATGGTGTGCGCGGCATTCTTGTTCTTCAGCTCCTCCCGAAGCTGCTTATGGGACTTTTTGAGTTTGGTATGGTCCAGAAGCAGCCTCTGGAACACGGCAGTCCGGGCATTGGTGCACTCCTGAAAAAGAGCAAAGGGTTAGTATGATTTTCTGAAGATTCCTGCCGAGTAAAACTCGACAAGAATCTCGGGGACTGGATGTCGGATTTTCTGACGATTCCTGCCGAGTAAAACTCGACAAGAATCTCGGGACTGGATGTCGGATTTTTTGAGTTTAATGATGGAAATTTGGTGAAGATTCGCGCCGAATGATCTTTACTCGGGCGAGAGTCGATCACTCGACTCGAATCTCGGGGACTGGGGATTATATATATTGCAAAGGAAAGAAAGGTCTGGCTGAGGAAAAATACCTCGGCAAGCCTGCTGGCTCGAAGTGTCGAGAGTTGTAAGTTGAGCATGGCCTGAGCAAGTGCACTTGGTCCAGCTGGATGTTGGGAGGCCGGGTTTGCAGAGGAGACCTCGCTAGTGTCGGCGGCGTTCCAGTCCATATGGTACTGCTTCTCCGAGCCCAAGCTATGTCCGCTTCGAGTTCGGAGCTGAGGAAAACCCCAGCTGCCAGTAGAAACTCGGGACACCGAGGCAGTGAGTGCTTGGTGTTCCGGTGTAGTGGTTGGAGTAAGCACTACCTGTTTCTCCGGGTTGACAAGCTCTTTCCCGGTGGACACTTGACGTTGTGCCAGATGGGGCGGTGGAGTAGCTGTCCGAGTTACTAGCTCGGTGGACTTTGTGGTGGGCTTCGGCGGTGGCTGCTGCTGTTGTTGCTGCTGTTGCTGCGGTTGCTGCTGCTGTTGTTGCTTCTGTTGTTGTTGTGGTGGTGGTTGCTGTGTATCCGGTGCTACCGGAGTGTCGGTCCGTGGAATGTCGGAGTCCACGCTGGGGGCACCGGAGCCAACATCCCCGTCCATGGCCTCGGTTTCCAGGACATCTTGGTCTCCTCCAAGTGGGGTGTCAGAAGACGGAAGCAGAATGACATCCGGGGTTTTGTGTACCCCGGAGTCAGTTGACCGAGGTCCCGCTGCAATCGGAAGGGGTGAGCGCATGGAGGATGCGCTCTGGTTAACCTCAAGGGCGGCACTGCGTTAAAACAAGGAAAATGTTATCTCGGGGAAAGTCTATCCCGGGAAAAGGAAGAAAGGGAAACGAGCTTATGTCGGCAAGGAGTGTCTTACCCTTCTAAAACTGGCGGTGTTTTCCTGACCCGCGGCGGCTTAACCGCTGATTTCTTCTGCCGCTTCGTTTTCGGCGCTGCTGGGTCTGAAGCTGTTGAGGTCCCGGTTTCCGAGGTACCGGTCTCGGCGCGCTTGCGAGATCCGCCTTGTTTTGTACTTGGAGCAGGGCCGCCCGGGTTAGCTGATGCCGAGGGTAGAGGGTGAGCGAATTCGATGGGGCGAACAACAAGTGCCTCTAAAACTTCGCAATCATCATCATCATCATCTGACCACTCTCGGAGTGAGGCTCGGGCTTGAGGCTTACCCGAGGCAGGGGCGCCAGCAGCCGGAATAGGCATGTGGTCCTCGTCGTCCGGGTCTTCTACCTCGGTGACGGCCGGGGCTGGCAAATCTTTGCCCCACTTGGCGGATGGGTCCGCTCCATCTTCCTTTGCTTGCCTAGCAAATCTCTGCAATGCGGGCACAGAAAAGCCGGGTTATTTTAGGAGCCAAGTACGGAGCCGACATAAGAACTATCTCGGCAGAAAAAAGTATGCGGTCTAAGTTGCAAGTTACTTACTTGCTCCGGAAGCCGAGTTCTATCGTGGGGCTTTTTACCCCATTCCCATCCCTCGGTCATCGTCGTGCGGGCAATTGCCTTGACGCGTCTTCTGACCTCGGGTTTGGTCAGTTCATGGGTGCTGATCCGAGTGGGATCGTATCGGCCACTCAAGTGGCAAATCTTGTGAACCCGGGCTTGGAGTGGGGAAACTCGGCGGCTGATGAAGGTCCTCAAGAGATCATCGCCCGTCATACCCTCCCCCACAAGCTGGTTGACGATCTTGTGAATTTGATTGATCTCGAGGTTCGTATCTCTCGGATTAAAGGTCCACTGGTGCTGCTCCGTGGGGGCAGGGAGAGTGAATGTCGGCAAGTTTAGGAGGTCAACATGGTCTGGGCTCTTCACGTAGAAGAACGTGCGCTGCCGCTTCCGGCATGACTCCAAGCCTTGAATCCGAGGAAAAACGGAACCTCTCCGAGGTATGATTGTAGCGGCTCCGCACGGCGTCATCGCCTTGGGGAAGTTCTTGTTTTCCGGATCCGGAACACTTTGCTTCCAGAGCTGGAAATACTTGGCCCAGAGCTCGACGGTGGGCCATAGTCCGAGGTATCCCTCGGAGAAGGAAACGCACGCCGAGAGGGTGGTGATGGCGTTCGCGGGGAGATGGTGGGGTTGAAGGTGGAATTTATTGAGGAAAGCTCGGAAGAATTGGCTCGCCAGGAGTCCGAAGCCGCGCTCGAAGTGCGCGACAAAGACCACGCGCTCGTTTGCTTGGAGATCCGGTTCGGCCTCTGTGCCGGGAATCCGGCATATAACTTCTGCCGGGATTTGTTTGGTCTGAACCAGCCAATCTATCTCGGCCTGGGAGACATCCGAGCCTTCCCATCCGGCGCGTTCGCTTTCCTCGGCCGGAATGTCGGCAGGCTCCGGGTTATGGCTGGACGACATCTCGGAAGGAATCTGCAAAGAGGCACAGGTTGAACCTAGATTAGTATCTCGGAGTATTTGAGCAACAGAGGAAAAGGCATAAATGGCGGGAAATACCAATCTGTGAATAAGTGTCTGGCGGAAAGATCTACGGAGAAGGATAAATAGAAGATAAATGCAAGATTTATAAGTTGAAACCTAGGGGAATCTAATGAGGAAGTATTGCAAGGATAGTAAGAAGCACAATGGAGAAGATCTAGAGGGGATCTAAGCAACGGAGTTCAATAGCATCTACGGGGAAGATGAGCAAATTCATCGGAGAAGAGAAACGTGTTCATCGGAGGGGATGAACACGTTCGTCGGCCATGTCAAGGGCAAGAACCTTACCAGAGTGGCGACGGCGGCGCAAGGCGAAGAAGCGCGGGGCGTGCCGGAATTGAGCGTGTCCGGCGGCGGCGCGAGAATCTCCGGTCGTCGGCGGTGTGAATGCTCCGGCGTGGTGCGGTGGCGAAGATCGCTACGCGGCGGAGAGGAGCGCGGTGGGCAGTGCGAGCGAGGGATGCGAGGAAGAAGAAGAAGAGGTGGGAGGCTCCGCTCCCGTATTTATGGGCGCGGGGCGTGTGCGGTTAGCCTTTTTACCGCACACATTTTCCCGTAACGGCCGCGCGGATTAAACGCGCACGATCTGCGCGGTTGCGGTATTTGCGGCTGCATGATCGGCCACATCGTGGGCCACAAGGTGGTAACCGCCCACGGCGCGATCGTGTGCGGTTACTGGCGCGGGAATCGAGGAGGCACCCCACGGTCAAACGCACTCAAGTGCCCATGCGACGTGCATCGCGTGACTTAGGCGGCGTACGTGCAGTGACAAGCATGTCCGCGCACAGGAACCAAGGTAACGTGCAGGTTTTCCCTGCCACGTGCTGTGGCCAAATCTTGGAAGAGATTGGGGGAATCTTTTTGTGTCGGAGAGACCGGCGCAAGAGCCGATCTCGGAGGTTGTGTGAAGTTTGAACCTTGAAGCTCAGGTGGAACCGACATAAGAGTGTCGGATGTTTGGTCAGATTAAAGCAGATGTCTTATGTCGGAAAAGCCGACATGAGGGCAGATGTCGAAAATGGCTAGAGGTTTGATTCCTAGTATTGGAGTTGGACCGACATTTATGTGTCGGATGGTTTTTCAAGATGGTTTGGTTGTGTAAACCTGGTGTGGCCCTTCATCCGAGGCTGCAGGACCGCACCAGCTTCGGGGACTAATGTCGGGGGGCTACCCCCGGGTAGGGTCATGGCATAGTATAAGCTGTGTCCAAATCTGGACCGAGGTACAAAAAACCGACATGCACCTGCCCAGAGGAGGCCGAGTTGTGATGTTGGCAGAGGCCAACATATACTGACCGAGATACGGGATCCGAGGTATGGGATCCGAGACATGCTAACCGACATATGTATGTCGGTGTTCTTGCATCTTCTCTTATGTGTAGGGGAAGCTCGAGGAAGAAGAATCCGGCATATCCATGCCGGGTTATAGAAAGGAGGCACCTTATGTCGGACGGAGGTCAGCGCTCCCGTCACATCCCGTCTGGCACGGGAGCGCCTGGCACGGAAGCGCCTGACACGGGAGCGTGCAGAGGGAGCGAGGGGACAGGTCTCGCCTGACCGCTGACTTCGGTATATCCGGGGATAGACTACGAGGCAGAGGCATGGGCATGCCCTGTCCTGTCTCTGGCAGAGGGTACATTCTAGGTGTACCGTAGGGCTGCAGGAGATGGGCGCGTCCTGTCTTGTCTCTGACAGGAGAGCAATCATGACGAATCTCCGGCGTGGCTACAGTGCTCCGTGAGGGTATTCCGGTAACTCGGTTTAGCCTATAAATAGGGCTTCACCCCCTCCTGCGTGAACGACGGCCAGACAACGGTGCATCTGAGAGACATTTCCCCCCCCCCCCATAGCTTCATCTTCTACCTTGTGTTCATCCCCGTAGTTGGGATCATACAGCTCGAGGAGCAGCTTGTACACTTGGTACCGAGATATACAGAGAAAGACAGGCAGGAGTAGGGGTTTTACCTCCTCACGAGGGCCCCGAACCTGGGTAGATCGTGGTGTGTTCTTGTGTTTGTGTGTTCTTCTGTGTGTGCTCGTCAGCGCGCAAGCCCTCCCCGGTTCCACCAGCGTCCATCGGCCCCACACTTTAGCCATCCTATGGCATCTGCCGTGATACCACCACGACACTGTTCCAGATCTTGAGCCTCCACTGCATTGCAGATCGGCAACCGAGCCCCATCTCTACGCACCCCTCGCCTCCCCCGCCACCCGATGGATCCATGGACGTCTCCGGCCATGGAAGCCCAGCGGCCCATGGACAACCCATGGCGAGGAGTGTCTGCTGGGCTTCACTTGAGGAGGAGGACGAGGAGTTGCTGCAGGGCTTCACTCGAGGGGTAGGAGTTTCTGTTGGGCTTCACTCTAGGAGAAGTAGACTGCATGCATGTCACGGTTGACTTCTCTTCTCCATCCCCACTTTCTTTCTTCCCCTCTTTTTTCATCTCTCCTCGTTGCTTGCTTGCTGCCTAAATACTATAGGTGTGGCTGACTAAGTTTTGACTTGTTTGCTGCAGATCCAGCCCGAGGCTCTCCCTTCCATACACAAGCTCGTCTGGATCTTTGCTCCCTTGGCCAAGGGAATATTTTCTTCTTCATCACTGCTTGTCTCCAGTGCCCTATATCTAGTTTTTTGGGATCTATCTATCTGTTGATTCCTGCTCAACATGTTCCCATTCTCACTAGATGTAAGCTTTTGTCTCCCTGATCTTTTTGTACTAGGCTGTTTGTAGATTTATACATGTTTGCAATATGTAAAAGCATATGCTCATAATTATTCTGCATTCTCACTAATGTAAGCTTGTGTCTCCTTTGATTTGTTTGTACTAGGCGGTTTGGACATTTATACATGTTTGCAATCTTTAAAAACATATGCTCATTATTAATCTGCTTACAACTTGTCCCCAAACAATACACAACTTGGTTGTCTATTTGTGCTTATATGTTGTTGTTGCTGCTGTTTGTGTACTAGTGTGCTATAAGTTGCACAAGACTCGAATTCTGCCTGAGATTTATTTGAGGAGTTGCTGCTGCTGGTTGTGCACATTGATCTTAAACAATTTCAATTATTGAGTTAGCAATTTTAGTTATCAGGTCCATAAGGACTAACTTCAGAAAGTTATTTTTTCATTCAGTTACAAAGACATTTCTGTTATGTTCATCTATTCACTTGCTGTTTACATTGATCTTATTAGGATAGAAATTTATGGACTTTATGTTTTAAGGATACATGTATTAATTGGGTTGCGGTTCTTAGACTTGGCATTTAATTTTCATCTTTACTTTTGTACTATCCCATGTGTGTTTTACTTGTTTGGGGCTGGACTAGAAATAACATCTTTATTTGTTGATTATACTACTGCTGTGTTTTATGTTCTTGCTTTGAACTCTCTTGATTAAAATTGGGCTGCTTACTTTTCGGTTGATATTGACCACGGCATAGTTGGATTTTACTACATAGGCTGAGTAATGCAATTATGTATGCACACATGATAGGCAAGCGCTTGCTACACATTGAAAAAGATCCAGACGAGCTTGTGTAGCAATTGCTATTCTCTTTGAGTCATCCTTATCTCAATACTCAGCTCGACATAATACTCAAATAGAGTAGAACTCCTAGACTACCTCGAGTGATTAATTCAATGATTCAAAAAAAACTAAGAGATGGATGAAATTACACAAGAAATCTTTGTCTCAAAGAAGAGGAAAAAGGGGATATGGCGAAATCGGTAGACGCTACGGACTTGATTGTATTGAGCCTTGGTATGGAAACCTGCTAAGTGGTAACTTCCAAATTCAGAGAAACCCTGGAATTAAAAAAGGGCAATCCTGAGCCAAATCCGTGTTTTGAGAAAACAAGGGGGTTCTCGAACTAGAATACAAAGGAAAAGGATAGGTGCAGAGACTCAATGGAAGCTGTTCTAACGAATCGAGTTAATTACGTTGTGTTGTTAGTGGAATTCCTTCGAAATTCTAAAAAGAAGGGCTTTATACAGCTAATAAACACGTATAGATACTGAGATAGCAAACGATTAATCACAGAGCCCATATTATAATATAATATTGGTTCTTTATTCTTTTTTAGAATGCAATTTGAAATAGAAATGATTATGAAATAAAAAATTCATAATTTTTTTAGAATTATTGTGAATCCATTCCAATCGAATATTTAGTAATCAAATCCTTCAATTTAAAGTTTTGAGGTCTTTAAAAAAGTGGATTAATCGGACGAGGACAAAGAGAGAGTCCCATTCTACATGTCAATACTGACAACAATGAAATTTCTAGTAAAAGGAAAATCCGTCGACTTTATAAGTCGTGAGGGTTCAAGTCCCTCTATCCCCAAACCCTCCTTTATTCCCTAACTTATAGCTTTATTCCCTAACTTATAGTATTTATCCTCTTTTTTTTTTTATCAATGGGTTTAAGATTCATTAGCTTTTTCATTCTACTCTTTCACAAAGGAGTGCGAAGAGAACTCAATGGATCTTATCCTAGAATATATTTCTTTTTTATTAGAGTATCGGGAAGGAATCCCGGTTATTCAATCTATTTTTTCAGTATTATTAAGTAAACCATGTACAATGCATAGGACTACTCCCCCGTTTTTCAAATTTAGAATTTGAAATACTTTATTTAATTGATTTTTTAGTCCCTTTAATTGACATAGATACAAATACTCTACTAGGATTATGCACAAGAAAAGGTCAGGATAGCTCAGTTGGTAGAGCAGAGGACTGAAAATCCTCGTGTCACCAGTTCAAATCTGGTTCCTGGCAGAGAAAAAAAAGATCTACCGAATAGGTATTGATACAAATACCTGGAGATGGATTGGGATATATATTGGTTAATAATATAAATAGAGTATGATTTATTCATCTAAGTGGATAAGTCTATAATAAAGAAAATAAAGAAGAAAGAAGCACTTCTTTATTCTTTTTAGAAAAGGAAAAAAAATATATTTTTTTTGACGAATCTTTTTTTAGTCTTGCTTATCTTAATCTTACTTTCCTAGTTGTGCTAAGTCATGCGCGCGATACAAAGTTCGTGGTAGAGAACTTCTTTGAGTCATCCTATTTTTCTGTTCATTATGAAACCCTTTTTTTGCTCAGTCTATCTGGACTGCTTTTGTATAATAGGAATTAATTAGAAATAGGTATTCTGTTTCATCTAGGAACAGAACGTAAAAATATTCCTTTACTTGAATAAAATCTGGAGTTGTGTTGTATAAGTGAGCATGAATTTCTTATCATTCAATGAGCATCTTGTATTTCATAAAAATTGGGGGTTATATAGTCCTTACGTAAGGGCCACCCTATCCAACTTTCAGGCATTAGGATACGTTTAAGGCGCGGATGATTATCATAAGAGATTCCCACCATATCATAAGATTCGCGTTCTTGAAAATCGGCACTTCTCCAAATCCAGAAGACAGACGGAATTCTAGGATTATCCTTTTGGGCAAAGACTTTTATGCAGACTTCTTCGGGATTATCTATGCCATACTGTATTCTCGTAAGATGATACACGCTAGCTAAAGATCCACCGGGTGCTACATCATAAGCACATTGGGAGCGTAAATAATTGTAACCATATACATATAAAATGACAGCAATGGAATCCCAATCCCCTGCTTTTATTTGTAAAGTCTCTATTCCTCGGTGATCAAAGCCCAAAGATCTATGAACTACCTCATGTTTGACTAGCCAATTCGATAACCAACCCTGCTGCATTGTCTTTATCTCTCCCTCTTTGTATAAATATTTAACATTTCGGATGCAAGTTTGAAAGATTGCCCGGCTTTTCATTTTTCTACATAAAAAAGACGCACCCCTCCTAATTCACTAATTTGTAGGAAGGTACTGGACTTTTGGATTTGAAAAAAGTTTCAGAAGATATATCTAAAGTAGATGGTGATTGATAGAGCAATTCTTGTTCATAAGTTCCAGTATGAGTACTGCGCCTAACATAAAGCTTGTGACTGGTAGTAAAAAATCTATTTTTATTTTGAGATAGAGTTCGATCCTCCACTATTTCTCGCGATATCTTCTTACGAAGTTTTGTTAGGGCATCTATAACTGCCTCCGGTTTAGGTGGGCAGCCCGGCAAGTAGACATCCACAGGAATTAACTTATCAACTCCCCGAACAGTACTATAGGAATCCGTACTGAACATTCCCCCTGTAATAGTACAGGCTCCCATAGCAATGACGTATTTTGGTTCAGGCATTTGCTCGTATAACCTCACTAAAGAGGGAGCCATTTTCATTGTTACCGTCCCAGCTGTTAAAATTAGGTCCGCTTGCCTAGGACTTGATCTTGGTACCAATCCATAACGATCAAAGTCGAATCGTGAGCCTATTAATGAAGCAAATTCAATGAAACAACAACTGGTACCGTATAGAAGGGGCCATAAACTGGAGAGTCTTGACCAATTCGAAAGATCATTTGGTGTAGTTGAAATAACAGAATTGGAACTTGTTTGGTCAAGTAAGGGAAACTCAATCAAATTCATAACTGTCTCAATGGAATCTTTTCCTTCTTTTTTTTTTTCTAAATATTCAGTTAAGACCATTCCAAGGCTCCTTTTCGCCATGCATAAACTAAACCGACAACTAGGATAAGCACGAAAATAAAAGCTTCGATAAAAACAGATACACCCAATACGTCGAAACTCATTGCCCAAGGGTAGAGAAAGACGGTTTCCACATCAAAAACAACAAAAACTAGCGCAAACATGTAATAGCGTATTCGGAATTGTAGCCAAGCCCCCCCCATGGGTTCTATACCCGATTCATAACTAGAAAGCTTCTCTGGTCCTTCACTAACCGGGGCTAAAAGCCCTGAAATCCAAAATGCCAAAATAGGAATAAGGCTTGCTATTATTAGAAATGTCCAAAAAATATCATATTCGTGAAGCAGAAACATAAGGTACTCCCATTAATGTGGAATAAGCAGAACTTAAATTAGTCAATTCGGTTCAGCATTGTTAATTTATCCAGAACTTCTCTCTTTTCCTCGGTGAAACAAGAATCCGTTTTGTTCAAACAAAAGCGCTTAGTTTAGCCTTTGTTTCTTCTGTGCTGCAGCTTCTTTAAAGATGCATTTATTGCATCCAATGGAATTCCGACTCCCTTTCTTTTTGATTTCCATTCTATTTAGATATGGTGTAGATCTAATTCTTATATAAAGAAAACTCTATCGCTTCACTTTGTCTCGCTTTCTCGAGAATCTCTAGAAAAAGGAATTGCTCTATCCTTTATTTAATAATATTATAATAAGAGACTCTTAAATAAAAATGAGAATACTACAAAGTAGAACCTAATTAAGATAGAAGGACTAATCTATGCAGTATAATGAGAAGTAATACTATAAAAAAAAAGAACTCTATTTCAGAACTATGAGACAGAATAGTCTGGTTTCTTATTTACTCTTTACTTTATTTTTTCTATTTAAAGTGGATCAATTTAGATAATGTAATTTTAGATAATGTAAATTTAAGCAAACTACTAAATATACTTAAAACAAGGTATTAATTCGCAAAAAGGAGAAAATAATTGAAGTTATTATAGGGAAGTATAGAGATATCCTATTTGAAGGAGGACGGGATTCAAATCAGGGAAGAGATCCTTCTTTCTATTAATTTGATAGAAATTCGTTTTTCTTTTCCTGTCTCTATGATTTTGATTTTCGATGAATGAGCCTGTGATAATGCTTTTACCTCTATTCTATAAATCTAAAAAAAAGACATATTAGGGCTATACGGATTCGAACCGTAGACCTTCTCGGTAAAACAGATTTCATAAACTGATTTAAAAATAAGCTAGTCCACCATAGTTTTTCTTTACGGAAAAATAAAGATAATGAGATGGCTCCCTGTGCTCTGATTGATTATTTGTATTATGATCTATCTAGGAGCAATACCAAAGTGTTTCAAAGGAGGATTACCTTGACTTAGGTCTGCCTCCGGCCTAAATTAAATCAACCTAAGTGAAATGGAGTCTCTATCGTTCCACTGCAAGAGTTAACTATGAGACTTCATACACCTTAAAGTTCATAGAACGAAAAGAAATCTTTTGGAGGCCCTTATCCTCATTACGCCTAGCATTTAGTGGGTTGGATATTTACCTTATCAACTAGCAAATCCATAAGGGTTCTATTTGATTAGGCACCTGAATTGGCACCTGAATCGAACTGAACCGACTGTTTGTCAGGCTACTGTTCTCCTATTCTCTCGAATCTATGAAGTAAGACATTGATTTTGCAATAAGATCAATTATGTTCATTGCATAATAAGCTCCTTTGAAAAGCATTGGCGCACGTGTAAACGAGTTGCTCTACCGAACTGAGCTATAGCCCTTATCAGAGATATCTTCGGGATTATCTATGCCATACTGTATTCTCGTAAGATTTCTTGTGTAATTTCATCCATCTCTTAGTTTTTTTTTGAAGCATTGAATTAATCACTCGAGCTGAGTATTGGAAACAAGCTATAGCGCTTACTCCGGGAAATTATATTGAAGCACAGAACTGGTTGAAGATTACGAAGCGCTTTGAATTTGAATAAGACCCCGCTTCTGACTTTTTCATAAAATGGGTGGTTTGGTTGTTGATCCATTAATCAAATAAATTAGGTCGTAAGATCCTCGAATCAAGAATTTCATTATATCCATTTCTTCTACCTTCTATTTTATCTGATATTTCATAAGGATAAACTATAGGGTCTAGATATAGAAGTAATAAAGTAAATAAAAAGAAAAAAGTGGCAATATAAATATTGCTAGTATATCCGGACTGTCTTATTAATAACTCTAATGAGTTATTTTGGAATTTAGAATAAAAAAAACCTATATTATGCTCAAGGAAAGTAGATTTATATAGGAGCTTATATCATCAAAAAAAATACACTAGTTTCTTAAATTTCAAAAATATTTTTTTTTCTTACGTCGGGAAATATTTGTTTTTCAAGATAAACAATGTCCGTTAGGCACCTAATCTTTATGTCATAATAGATCCGAACACTTGCCTCGGATTGACTTCAATATATAATTGCTCCAGTGAATAACTAAAAAAAATAGAAGGACTGTAGATAGTAAAGAAAAGAACTAATCATAATATCTATCTTTCAAAATCTATCTTTCAAAGATTCACTAAAAAGACAGTTGGCGAGTCTCTTTGTATGTCTTGTCCGGAAAGAGGAGGACTTAATGATTATTCGTTCGCCGGAACCAGAAGTAAAAATTGTTGTGGATAGGGATCCTGTAAAAACATCTTTTGAGGAATGGGCCAGACCCGGCCATTTCTCAAGAACACTAGCTAAGGGCCCTGATACTACCACTTGGATCTGGAACCTACATGCTGATGCTCACGATTTCGACAGTCATACCGGTGATTTGGAGGAGATCTCTCGAAAAGTCTTTAGTGCTCATTTCGGGCAACTCTCCATTATCTTTCTTTGGTTGAGTGGCATGTACTTTCATGGTGCCCGTTTTTCCAATTATGAAGCATGGCTAAGTGATCCTACTCACATTGGACCCAGTGCTCAGGTAGTTTGGCCTATAGTAGGGCAAGAAATATTGAATGGTGATGTAGGCGGGGGTTTCCGAGGAATCCAAATAACCTCTGGGTTTTTTCAACTTTGGCGAGCATCTGGAATAACTAGTGAATTACAACTCTATTGTACTGCAATTGGTGCATTGATTTTTGCAGCGTTAATGCTTTTTGCTGGTTGGTTCCATTATCACAAAGCCGCTCCCAAATTGGCCTGGTTCCAAGATGTAGAATCCATGTTGAATCACCACTTAGCGGGATTATTAGGACTTGGGTCTCTTTCTTGGGCGGGACACCAAATCCATGTATCTTTACCAATTAACCAATTTCTTGACGCCGGGGTTGATCCTAAAGAGATACCACTTCCTCATGAATTTATCTTGAATCGGGACCTTTTGGCTCAACTTTATCCTAGTTTTGCCGAAGGAGCAACCCCCTTTTTCACCTTAAATTGGTCCAAATACGCAGAATTTCTGACTTTTCGCGGAGGACTAGATCCAGTAACCGGCGGTCTATGGCTGACCGATATTGCGCACCATCATTTAGCTATTGCTATTCTTTTCCTAATCGCGGGTCATATGTATAGGACCAACATTTTCAATGGCCATGGCCACTTTTTCAATGTGTAGCAAGCGCTTGCCTATCATGTGTGCATACATAATTGCATTACTCAGCCTATGTAGTAAAATCCAACTATGCCATGGTCAATACAACCGAAAAGTAAGCAGCCCAATTTTAATCAAGAGAGTTCAAAGCAAGAACATAAAACACAGCAGTAGTATAATCAACAAATAAAGATGTTATTTCTAGTCCAGCCCCAAACAAGTAAAACACACATGGGATAGTACAAAAGTAAAGATGAAAATTAAATGCCAAGTCTAAGAACCGCAACCCAATTAATACATGTATAATTAAAACATAAAGTCCATAAATTTCTATCCTAATAAGATCAATGTAAACAGCAAGTGAATAGATGAACATAACAGAAATGTCTTTGTAACTGAATGAAAAAATAACTTTCTGAAGTTAGTCCTTATGGACCTGATAACTAAAATTGCTAACTCAATAATTGAAATTGCTTAAGATCAATGTGCACAACCAGCAGCTGCAACTCCTCAAATAAATCTCAGGCAGAATTCGAGTCTTGTGCAACTTATAGCACACTAGTACACAAACAGCAGCAACAACAACATATAAGCACAAATAGACAACCAAGTTGTGTATTGTTTGGGGACAAGTTGTAAGCAGATTAATAATGAGCATATGTTTTTAAAGATTGCAAACATGTATAAATGTCCAAACCGCCTAGTACAAACAAATCAAAGGAGACACAAGCTTACATTAGTGAGAATGCAGAATAATTATGAGCATATGCTTTTACATATTGCAAACATGTATAAATCTACAAATAGCCTAGTACAAAAAGATCAGGGAGACAAAAGCTTACATCTAGTGAGAATGGGAACATGTCGAGCAGGAATCAACAGATAGATAGATCCCAAAAAACTAGATATAGGGCACTGGAGACAAGCAGTGATGAAGAAGAAAATATTCCCTTGGCCAGTGGAGCAAAGATCCAGACGAGCTTGTGTATGGAAGGGAGAGCCTCGGGCTGGATCTGCAGCAAACAAGTCAAAACTTAGTCAGCCACACCTATAGTATTTAGGCAGCAAGCAAGCAACGAGGAGAGATGAAAAAAGAGGGAAGAAAGAAAGTGGGGATGGAGAAGAGAAGTCAACCGTGACATGCATGCAGTCTACTTCTCCTAGAGTGAAGCCCAACAGAAACTCCTACCCCTCGAGTGAAGCCCTGCAGCAACTCCTCGTCCTCCTCCTCAAGTGAAGCCCAGCAGACACTCCTCGCCATGGGCTGTCCATGGGCCGCTGGGCTTCCATGGCCGGAGACGTCCATGGATCCATCGGGTGGCGGGGAGGCGAGGGGTGCGTAGAGATGGGGCTCGGTTGCCGATCTGCAATGCAGTGGAGGCTCAAGATCTGGAACAGAGAGGAGACCCAGGGTGAAAATCAAATAAATCCGAATCTGCAAACAATACTAGTTGGTGGAAAACAAGAAACCAACACGCTGCTAACAAACTAAGGCGCTAATGAGTAATGGAGCAGGGCAGGAGAAAGGAACAAAATGACATTAGAGGCAACCTTACCTTTGATGCAGTGCAGTTGGACGAGCAACCTCTCGTCCTTGACAAGCGAGCAGGCGCGGATCTGGGCGTGGATCCAAAGCCAGACGGAGACGGTGATGGCATCCTCTCCTTGGATAGATCAGATCCGTCCTGGTGCTGGTTTCTTCCCCTTGGAGATCCATCCTGGTGGGTGGTTTAGGGCTCCTTGGACAGGTGAAATCCGTTCTGGAGGGAGAAGGGGGAGGGGGCCTCGCTTGGTGGGTGCATTTAGCGGTGGATGAAGGGGAAGGGAGGCCGGTGGTGGAGGGGATCTCGATCTAGATCTGGATCAGGGGTGGTGTCTGTGGGAGGGGGGAGAGGACGGAAGGAGGGAGAGAGTGGAGTGGGACGGTTGGTGGGGGTGGGGGTGGGATTTTTATCTGGAGAGAGAGAGAGAGAGAGAGTGGGGCAGTGTGTGGCTGTCCGTGGTGAGGGAGGGAGGGTATTTTCGTCCATATCTCTCTCTCTCTCTGCGGGCATCCAGGGCCAGTTCTTTTTGGCGATTCTCCCAGAATCGCCCCCCTCCCCAGCTTCTCCCAGAATCGCTACTTCATATTTTTTGATTGTCAAAAAATATGAAGTGGCGATTCTGGGAGAAGCTGGTGAGGGGGGCGATTCTGGGAGAATCGCCAAAAAGAACTGGCCCCCAATGTTGTATCTAGGGGACGGGCATCCAGGGGACGGTTGGTGGTGTGGGGTGGGATTTTGATGGAGAGAGAGTGGCTGTGGTGAGTGTGTGGTCGCTCGCGGTTGGGCTTCTCCCTTGTTCTTTTCTTTTCGGTTCAGAGCCTCCCGTTAGCCCCATGAACCACAAAACCAACTCATCATATGTGCCTGCAAAAAACAATCAATGTGTAGCAAGCGCTTGCCTATCATGTGTGCATACATAATTGCATTACTCAGCCTATGTAGTAAAATCCAACTATGCCGTGGTCAATATCAACCGAAAAGTAAGCAGCCCAATTTTAATCAAGAGAGTTCAAAGCAAGAACATAAAACACAGCAGTAGTATAATCAACAAATAAAGATGTTATTTCTAGTCCAGCCCCAAACAAGTAAAACACACATGGGATAGTACAAAAGTAAAGATGAAAATTAAATGCCAAGTCTAAGAACCGCAACCCAATTAATACATGTATCCTTAAAACATAAAGTCCATAAATTTCTATCCTAATAAGATCAATGTAAACAGCAAGTGAATAGATGAACATAACAGAAATGTCTTTGTAACTGAATGAAAAAATAACTTTCTGAAGTTAGTCCTTATGGACCTGATAACTAAAATTGCTAACTTAATAATTGAAATTGTTTAAGATCAATGTGCACAACCAGCAGCAGCAACTCCTCAAATAAATCTCAGGCAGAATTCGAGTCTTGTGCAACTTATAGCACACTAGTACACAAACAGCAGCAACAACAACATATAAGCACAAATAGACAACCAAGTTGTGTATTGTTTGGGACAAGTTGTAAGCAGATTAATAATGAGCATATGTTTTTAAAGATTGCAAACATGTATAAATGTCCAAACCGCCTAGTACAAACAAATCAAAGGAGACACAAGCTTACATTAGTGAGAATGCAGAATAATTATGAGCATATGCTTTTACATATTGCAAACATGTATAAATCTACAAACAGCCTAGTACAAAAAGATCAGGGAGACAAAAGCTTACATCTAGTGAGAATGGGAACATGTCGAGCAGGAATCAACAGATAGATAGATCCCAAAAAACTAGATATAGGGCACTGGAGACAAGCAGTGATGAAGAAGAAAATATTCCCTTGGCCAGGGGAGCAAAGATCCAGACGAGCTTGTGTATGGAAGGGAGAGCCTCGGGCTGGATCAGTGAAATATGATCGTGTTTCTTACATCCAGAAAGCCACAGGATACTTGAGCATCGGATGGAAAGCAACGGATGTGCAACACTGCTCTATGGCATATCATGGTTCTTACATCCAGAATGCCACAGGATACTTGAGCATTGCATCAGTAACTTGTCGAGGCACGATGAAGTACCGAACCCGGCGGCTACTGCCAGTTGTCAAGTCTCCACTCTTGTCATACCTGAGTGAGAAGGTCGTCAACCGCAAGATTTTTTTTCTTCCGAACTTGCTCCTCCTCATTCGCGGCCTCATCGACTGAGTACTCATTCACCTCGTCAGAATCAGTTTCATGCACTTCTCCAGCAGAGTACCAGTTCGACTCATCAGAGTCAGTCTCATTCAACTCATTGACAAAAACGGCAGTGTTAAAGTCTGAGTGGATGCAGATGCCCTCCAGGAGGCAGAATTCGCTTCCACCATCACCCATATAGACCAGGGTGCCACTTATGTGCCTCTCGCCCGGGACCTCGCTGAACAACTTCTCCTTGGACAACTTCATGGCCACAGGTCGTGCTGGTGGCTTGCGTCGGAGTCGGTAGCGACATCATCACCTGAGCAGATGTGGCCAATGGTGTCGTGCTGCGCGGAAAGCCCGACCCATGCATCCAACTCAGGGACAAAGTTCCCGACCCATGCATCCAACTAAGGGACAAAGTAAGCCCGGCCATCGAACGGCATCTTCCACTGGCCATGGTGCTTCCACCCACCGTCACCGTCGTCTATCACATAGTCTGTTGTGTCAAAGCTGAAGGTGGCGGGGGCGCTCCCTTGGATGCTGACGATGATGATCCGTCGATCTCGATGCACGCCTTAGCAAGTGACAAGCTGGCGCGAAAAGGGCGGTGCCGGGAGGGTGTGCCACGTCCACACAAATTCCTTCCAGTCAGATTCATAGCATGGCGGCGGGTAGAGCAGCTGGAACGAGCCAGCAGCAAGAGCAAAGAGCTTGTCACCAACGGGAATGTAGATGGGGTCGACTGGATCCTGCGTTTGCCGAGGACCGCCTAGAAAGCTCCGCATATGAACATCATGGATAAGGACGGCGTCCTTCGTGAAACTGTTCTTGGACTCCATGGGGTGCATAGCTATAATCTTGGTGTCATAAGCACCAGCAAAGTACCTTGGACGACCGCACGGTGCCTTGAACCTGAATGTCTGATGGAAGGCTATTGAAGCCGGGGTCACTATATGAAAGATCAATCTTGCGAATGATATACCCCCATGACCAGTCATCCAAGACAAGATGGAGGTGTCGTGGATTTTCCTTGCCACGACCATCTTTCCCCCTCTTTGACACCTTTGTTCCTCCCTTGTTGCATTTTCCTTTCGAACTCTGCATCCTGAGCTCAAAGTAGGGTTAGTAAATAAGTAAAGAATAATCAACAAGCAGAATTAGAGCTGAAACGTTAATAAGCATTGAACGAAGAAAATTAACGAAATAAAGGAATGATGCTTAATCGACACATCCTGCGCGTCACTGTATATACTTTCTTCTTTTTATCGATACAGACTCGTCATGCATCATGCATGTGTCATTCTCTCACTAGAACACATTTGATATTTCTCACCGGTTGTTACCGGAATAATCAATCTATGCCTTAACTGAAGATGTATATGAATGATAAACATGAAAGCACGAGACAAGCCATAGAACAGTAGACCAGGGCTCAATTAACAAAAGGTTATTCTGCTGCTCCTGGAATCCACACACTGAATCCTGCAGTGCTACTTCAACCTATTGCATCTACTAATAACTGGCTGGCAGACGGTTAAATCATACTGCTCATGTTGATTAGATCGATTAAACACTAGCGCGGCCTTCACTATATGCTCATGTTGAATTTTACTTGGTGAGTCACGTTGACACTTGATGGCAGATAACGGGATATTCTAGTTTCTAGACTCGTCTCTCCTGTTCCTGTCTCCAGCTTCGGTCGTTAAAAATTGATTGCTTGAGGAACAAAGCTCATAAAAGATTATCGCTGCTAGTTCTAGCCAAATAGAACACGGAAACTAGGGACGAATCACTGACGAACCTGCTAGGGCTGGTGGAGAGTGTTATTGCCGGCGACCACGGCGAAACGACGGCGATGCCCGGCGACGGAAGGACCACGGCGACTTCGATTAGGTTTTGGGTTTCGCCGGCACTCTCGTTCTATTTATACGTTGTCCCAAACCGAAACACTGTTGGCCTCTTTCTTTTTGTTTCCCCGAAATTAACCCAAATTTCCAAATTTCATACAAACTCCCACGTCCCAAGACGACCCCGAAATCGTGCTAGGCTAAGCTGACCGTGGGCTAGGACGTGCTGCGCTTTGGACCATTTCATGATGGGCCAGTATATAGGCCGATGAGCGGTGCTGGGCTGCGAGGCAGTGAAAACTTGCCGGTTACGATTCCGTTCCAAGTATCACGGGTCGGGCATGGAAGTGAACGACCGGATCAGAACGGAGACCTGAGAGCCGCCGCGGTTACTACGATTTATTTTATTTTTGAACGGGAAAACGGCCCGAAGGGCCGAGACTTCATTAACTTTCAACAGAGGCGTTACAATACATAAAAAGGACCCAACAGAACATTGAAATTACAACCATGTCCTTATGATTTGCATCATGGACCTCAGATTTACAATGAAAAACGCAAACCAGTCCAGCTCCATCTTCGCCTCGCCGAATCTGAACCACGCCATGGCCAACCACGGCGACACCAGGGACAAGACCACTTGGGCCACCGCAGCGGGAGCCAACCATAGCGGGGTAGTAGGGCCTCCAAAACAGGAGGTTAATTGAGCCCTTGCGCCGGCCATCCTTTGCCAGCAACGAGGGAGGGAGCGGCCGCCCTTCGGCCTGAAGAATCGGCGGCAAAGATGCCGTCGATGATGCTCTCCCGGAAGCAGCTCCATCAGCACAACAGCAGCATACAGCTACTGGGATGAAGATCACAGACAAAGCTGCACAGAAGTCCCCCCCGCTCTCCTCCAAGACCTGTCAATCAAAGAAATAACCACCATCTACTGCACTTCCCACCTCCATGGCAGCAAGAACACGGACGGAGCACTCCAGATCAGACTTCTTGGAGGGAAAATCGAGCTTATTTAGAGTAGAAGCACCTTCAGATCCACCCCACCACCGCCCCATCCACCATGGACAGAAACCGCAACGGAGCATCTCTAGGCTTCGGTCGCCGCCCGAGAACGACCATGCCAGGTGCAGAGACAGGCAAGAGACATGCCGCAACTCTCCCCACCAGGCCACAACAGCAGCAGAGACCAGCAACTCCCGATCTTCCTCTCTAGCACCGAGCCAGCAAAGTAAAAATTGGGAACTCACCAGATCTGCCAAGTAGCAAGCCTCATCGAGCTTATTCAAGAAGCTGCTCTTGGATCTGCCTTCAACCTGCGTCATCCACCAAGGATCTTCACCGGAAGAGGGCCTCTCCATGCCATAGCCGCTGCTCGGGAGCGGCCAGGCCAAGCGCAAGATGAGGAAAGACAGCATATAGCCAAGCTCCACGAAGGAAACAACCAGGGAAATAAACCTAATACTAGATCTACTAGGCCTACAGCTATCTACAACTCCGGCGCCTCTCCTTGGCCACCAGCGGACGGCAGCAACTCCTCGTCCTCCTCCTCAAGTGAAGCCCAGCAGACACTCCTCGCCATGGGCTGTCCATGGGCCGCTGGGCTTCCATGGCCGGAGACGTCCATGGATCCATCGGGTGGCGGGGGAGGCGAGGGGTGCGTAGAGATGGGGCTCGGTTGCCGATCTGCAATGCAGTGGAGGCTCAAGATCTGGAACAGAGAGGAGACCCAGGGTGAAAATCAAATAAATCCGAATCTGCAAACAATACTAGTTGGTGGAAAACAAGAAACCAACACGCTGCTAACAAACTAAGGCGCTAATGAGTAATGGAGCAGGGCAGGAGAAAGGAACAAAATGACATTAGAGGCAACCTTACCTTTGATGCAGTGCAGTTGGACGAGCAACCTCTCGTCCTTGACAAGCGAGCAGGCGCGGATCTGGGCGTGGATCCAAAGCCAGACGGAGACGGTGATGGCATCCTCTCCTTGGATAGATCAGATCCGTCCTGGTGCTGGTTTCTTCCCCTTGGAGATCCATCCTGGTGGGTGGTTTAGGGCTCCTTGGACAGGTGAAATCCGTTCTGGAGGGAGAAGGGGAGGGGGCCTCGCTTGGTGGGTGCATTTAGCGGTGGATGAAGGGGAAGGGGAGGCCGGTGGTGGAGGGGATCTCGATCTAGATCTGGATCAGGGGTGGTGTCTGTGGGAGGGGGGAGAGGACGGAAGGAGGGAGAGAGTGGAGTGGGACGGTTGGTGGGGGTGGGGGTGGGATTTTTATCTGGAGAGAGAGAGAGAGAGTGGGGCAGTGTGTGCTGTCCGTGGTGAGGGAGGGAGGGTATTTTCGTCCATATCTCTCTCTCTCTCTGCGGGCATCCAGGGCCAGTTCTTTTTGGCGATTCTCCCAGAATCGCCCCCCTCCCCAGCTTCTCCCAGAATCGCTACTTCATATTTTTTGATTGTCAAAAAATATGAAGTGGCGATTCTGGGAGAAGCTGGTGAGGGGGGCGATTCTGGGAGAATCGCCAAAAAGAACTGGCCCCCAATGTTGTATCTAGGGGACGGGCATCCAGGGGACGGTTGGTGGTGTGGGGGTGGGATTTTGATGGAGAGAGAGTGGCTGTGGTGAGTGTGTGGTCGCTCGCGGTTGGGCTTCTCCCTTGTTCTTTTCTTTTCGGTTCAGAGCCTCCCGTTAGCCCCATGAACCACAAAACCAACTCATCATATGTGCCTGCAAAAAACAATCAATGTGTAGCAAGCGCTTGCCTATCATGTGTGCATACATAATTGCATTACTCAGCCTATGTAGTAAAATCCAACTATGCCGTGGTCAATATCAACCGAAAAGTAAGCAGCCCAATTTTAATCAAGAGAGTTCAAAGCAAGAACATAAAACACAGCAGTAGTATAATCAACAAATAAAGATGTTATTTCTAGTCCAGCCCCAAACAAGTAAAACACACATGGGATAGTACAAAAGTAAAGATGAAAATTAAATGCCAAGTCTAAGAACCGCAACCCAATTAATACATGTATCCTTAAAACATAAAGTCCATAAATTTCTATCCTAATAAGATCAATGTAAACAGCAAGTGAATAGATGAACATAACAGAAATGTCTTTGTAACTGAATGAAAAAATAACTTTCTGAAGTTAGTCCTTATGGACCTGATAACTAAAATTGCTAACTTAATAATTGAAATTGTTTAAGATCAATGTGCACAACCAGCAGCAGCAACTCCTCAAATAAATCTCAGGCAGAATTCGAGTCTTGTGCAACTTATAGCACACTAGTACACAAACAGCAGCAACAACAACATATAAGCACAAATAGACAACCAAGTTGTGTATTGTTTGGGGACAAGTTGTAAGCAGATTAATAATGAGCATATGTTTTTAAAGATTGCAAACATGTATAAATGTCCAAACCGCCTAGTACAAACAAATCAAAGGAGACACAAGCTTACATTAGTGAGAATGCAGAATAATTATGAGCATATGCTTTTACATATTGCAAACATGTATAAATCTACAAACAGCCTAGTACAAAAAGATCAGGGAGACAAAAGCTTACATCTAGTGAGAATGGGAACATGTCGAGCAGGAATCAACAGATAGATAGATCCCAAAAAACTAGATATAGGGCACTGGAGACAAGCAGTGATGAAGAAGAAAATATTCCCTTGGCCAGGGGAGCAAAGATCCAGACGAGCTTGTGTATGGAAGGGAGAGCCTCGGGCTGGATCAGTGAAATATGATCGTGTTTCTTACATCCAGAAAGCCACAGGATACTTGAGCATCGGATGGAAAGCAACGGATGTGCAACACTGCTCTATGGCATATCATGGTTCTTACATCCAGAATGCCACAGGATACTTGAGCATTGCATCAGTAACTTGTCGAGGCACGATGAAGTACCGAACCCGGCGGCTACTGCCAGTTGTCAAGTCTCCACTCTTGTCATACCTGAGTGAGAAGGTCGTCAACCGCAAGATTTTTTTTCTTCCGAACTTGCTCCTCCTCATTCGCGGCCTCATCGACTGAGTACTCATTCACCTCGTCAGAATCAGTTTCATGCACTTCTCCAGCAGAGTACCCGTTCGACTCATCAGAGTCAGTCTCATTCAACTCATTGACAAAAACGGCAGTGTTAAAGTCTGAGTGGATGCAGATGCCCTCCAGGAGGCAGAATTCGCTTCCACCATCACCCATATAGACCAGGGTGCCACTTATGTGCCTCTCGCCCGGGACCTCGCTGAACAACTTCTCCTTGGACAACTTCATGGCCACAGGTCGTGCTGGTGGCTTGCGTCGGAGTCGGTAGCGACATCATCACCTGAGCAGATGTGGCCAATGGTGTCGTGCTGCGCGGAAAGCCCGACCCATGCATCCAACTCAGGGACAAAGTTCCCGACCCATGCATCCAACTAAGGGACAAAGTAAGCCCGGCCATCGAACGGCATCTTCCACTGGCCATGGTGCTTCCACCCACCGTCACCGTCGTCTATCACATAGTCTGTTGTGTCAAAGCTGAAGGTGGCGGGGGCGCTCCCTTGGATGCTGACGATGATGATCCGTCGATCTCGATGCACGCCTTAGCAAGTGACAAGCTGGCGCGAAAAGGGCGGTGCCGGGAGGGTGTGCCACGTCCACACAAATTCCTTCCAGTCAGATTCATAGCATGGCGGCGGGTAGAGCAGCTGGAACGAGCCAGCAGCAAGAGCAAAGAGCTTGTCACCAACGGGAATGTAGATGGGGTCGACTGGATCCTGCGTTTGCCGAGGACCGCCTAGAAAGCTCCGCATATGAACATCATGGATAAGGACGGCGTCCTTCGTGAAACTGTTCTTGGACTCCATGGGGTGCATAGCTATAATCTTGGTGTCATAAGCACCAGCAAAGTACCTTGGACGACCGCACGGTGCCTTGAACCTGAATGTCTGATGGAAGGCTATTGAAGCCGGGGTCACTATATGAAAGATCAATCTTGCGAATGATATACCCCCATGACCAGTCATCCAAGACAAGATGGAGGTGTCGTGGATTTTCCTTGCCACGACCATCTTTCCCCCTCTTTGACACCTTTGTTCCTCCCTTGTTGCATTTTCCTTTCGAACTCTGCATCCTGAGCTCAAAGTAGGGTTAGTAAATAAGTAAAGAATAATCAACAAGCAGAATTAGAGCTGAAACGTTAATAAGCATTGAACGAAGAAAATTAACGAAATAAAGGAATGATGCTTAATCGACACATCCTGCGCGTCACTGTATATACTTTCTTCTTTTTATCGATACAGACTCGTCATGCATCATGCATGTGTCATTCTCTCACTAGAACACATTTGATATTTCACCGGTTGTTACCGGAATAATCAATCTATGCCTTAACTGAAGATGTATATGAATGATAAACATGAAAGCACGAGACAAGCCATAGAACAGTAGACCAGGGCTCAATTAACAAAAGGTTATTCTGCTGCTCCTGGAATCCACACACTGAATCCTGCAGTGCTACTTCAACCTATTGCATCTACTAATAACTGGCTGGCAGACGGTTAAATCATACTGCTCATGTTGATTAGATCGATTAAACACTAGCGCGGCCTTCACTATATGCTCATGTTGAATTTTACTTGGTGAGTCACGTTGACACTTGATGGCAGATAACGGGATATTCTAGTTTCTAGACTCGTCTCTCCTGTTCCTGTCTCCAGCTTCGGTCGTTAAAAATTGATTGCTTGAGGAACAAAGCTCATAAAAGATTATCGCTGCTAGTTCTAGCCAAATAGAACACGGAAACTAGGGACGAATCACTGACGAACCTGCTAGGGCTGGTGGAGAGTGTTATTGCCGGCGACCACGGCGAAACGACGGCGATGCCCGGCGACGGAAGGACCACGGCGACTTCGATTAGGTTTTGGGTTTCGCCGGCACTCTCGTTCTATTTATACGTTGTCCCAAACCGAAACACTGTTGGCCTCTTTCTTTTTGTTTCCCCGAAATTAACCCAAATTTCCAAATTTCATACAAACTCCCACGTCCCAAGACGACCCCGAAATCGTGCTAGGCTAAGCTGACCGTGGGCTAGGACGTGCTGCGCTTTGGACCATTTCATGATGGGCCAGTATATAGGCCGATGAGCGGTGCTGGGCTGCGAGGCAGTGAAAACTTGCCGGTTACGATTCCGTTCCAAGTATCACGGGTCGGGCATGGAAGTGAACGACCGGATCAGAACGGAGACCTGAGAGCCGCCGCGGTTACTACGATTTATTTTATTTTTTGAACGGGAAAACGGCCCGAAGGGCCGAGACTTCATTAACTTTCAACAGAGGCGTTACAATACATAAAAAGGACCCAACAGAACATTGAAATTACAACCATGTCCTTATGATTTGCATCATGGACCTCAGATTTACAATGAAAAACGCAAACCAGTCCAGCTCCATCTTCGCCTCGCCGAATCTGAACCACGCCATGGCCAACCACGGCGACACCAGGGACAAGACCACTTGGGCCACCGCAGCGGGAGCCAACCATAGCGGGGTAGTAGGGCCTCCAAAACAGGAGGTTAATTGAGCCCTTGCGCCGGCCATCCTTTGCCAGCAACGAGGGAGGGAGCGGCCGCCCTTCGGCCTGAAGAATCGGCGGCAAAGATGCCGTCGATGATGCTCTCCCGGAAGCAGCTCCATCAGCACAACAGCAGCATACAGCTACTGGGATGAAGATCACAGACAAAGCTGCACAGAAGTCCCCCCCGCTCTCCTCCAAGACCTGTCAATCAAAGAAATAACCACCATCTACTGCACTTCCCACCTCCATGGCAGCAAGAACACGGACGGAGCACTCCAGATCAGACTTCTTGGAGGGAAAATCGAGCTTATTTAGAGTAGAAGCACCTTCAGATCCACCCCACCACCGCCCCATCCACCATGGACAGAAACCGCAACGGAGCATCTCCAGGCTTCGGTCGCCGCCCGAGAACGACCATGCCAGGTGCAGAGACAGGGAAGAGACATGCCGCAACTCTCCCCACCAGGCCACAACAGCAGCAGAGACCAGCAACTCCCGATCTTCCTCTCTAGCACCGAGCCAGCAAAGTAAAAATTGGGAACTCACCAGATCTGCCAAGTAGCAAGCCTCATCGAGCTTATTCAAGAAGCTGCTCTTGGATCTGCCTTCAACCTGCGTCATCCACCAAGGATCTTCACCGGAAGAGGGCCTCTCCATGCCATAGCCGCTGCTCGGGAGCGGCCAGGCCAAGCGCAAGATGAGGAAAGACAGCATATAGCCAAGCTCCACGAAGGAAACAACCAGGGAAATAAACCTAATACTAGATCTACTAGGCCTACAGCTATCTACAACTCCGGCGCCTCTCCTTGGCCACCAGCGGACGGCAGCGCCGTCGGCATGGGCATCGGGAGGGCCCGGCTGCCTTGGACGACTCTCAACAGGGAAGGTGGGAGAGGACTCGAGCGAGAGGAGAAAAAGTATAGCAACTCTATGTACGGTTACTACGATGGACATCCCCACGGACCTCCTGGTGGAGATCCTCCTGCGGCTCCCATGGACCTCCCGCCGGCGGCTGCGCCTGGTCTGCCGATCCTGGCGCGACCTCGTCCACCAGCGCACGACGGAGATGCAGCAGTGCCACGACGTCGTGCCGCTCGTCGTCACCACGGAGTCCGCATACGTCCTGGACGACGACCCTGCAGACTCCAAGAACTGCATAGGTCGAGATCTGTGGGCTGGCGTCCGCGGCCAGTACGAGCACATGGAGGTGGTCGGCGTCTGCAACGGCGTGCTCTGCCTGTGCGACGACGCCAAGCCCGGCGGCGCCATCACTCTCGTCAACCCGGCCACCGGAGACATGCTCGCCCTCCCGCCGATCCCGTGCGACGGCCTGTTCAGGCGCCACAACTCGCGGCGCTCCGGCAGGAGCTGGCACCAGGCGTACAGCTTCGGGTACCACCACGCGAGGGGGCAGTACAAGGTGGTGCACGTCCCGTGCTTCTTCAAGACCAGGGAGACGGTCCAGGTGTTCACGCTTGGGAGGCGTCCTGGAGAGAAGTTCCCGCCCCGGAGCCAAGTGCAAACTGGAAGCCGGCGTCGTCAGCGTGAACAGGGCGACGTACTGGGTGGTAGAGGGTCAGACAGGATCGTGTCTTTCGACCTCGACAAGGAGCGTGTGAAAACCGTAAAACCGCCGCCCCCGTCGGCCATGCCAATCAGCTACTTACCGAGGTGCAGCGCAGGCTGAGCACTGTAACTAGCGACCACAGTTCCCATGCGTACAAACGTGGGCATGCGGGCATCGAGGTATTTCTAGCTAGTAACTCTTCCCTCCATTGCATGTACTACAGTAGTAAATATATTGTTGATCTGCAAATTTGTGCTCAACTGTGGTTGCTTGTCATAGGTGTGGGTTCTTGAGAGCACGAGGAAGGAGGAGACATGGATCAATCATTATAGCTTTCGTTCTTACTCCCCGCCGGCGCCACAATACTTCATTCAGGGCGAGCATGTCCTAATGGTTGAGGGCAAGGCCAGCAGAAACGTCTGTTTCGGTACGAACATTGGCCGACGAATTACTCTAATGTGGCAAAGCCGGAGGGCAGCAGCGCGGTCCATATTAGCAAATGTTTCAGTAATGCACTAGTCTCCAATATAAGAGGTGATATTTGGTGGACATTCTCGTATATCAAGACCACGGAAGCATTGAGTGTTTACAGACGTTGGCGACCAATTACGAATTGATTTATTTACAGCTCCTCAAAATATATAGCACACCGTCATGTTTTCTAAACATTTACCTAATAGTTGATTTTGGATTATTTGTTGAAATTCCATGTCCGCCAAGACTAGATCAATCTCGAATCAAGCTAGATTTGTCATTCGGTACTATGTATCCAGGTTGAGTGGCCCTTTTTCACTTCCTTAATTTGTGGGTCTGATAAACAACGGTACATTGATATTATTATAATTTTTTGAAAGGTTCGTATCATTTTGTGCATGCCATTTTTTTAGATAAAGAAAAAAAACTAAACCTAGAGAACTCTTGCATAGATAAGAATCTTGTAAACAATTCATGGAAACTAAAACTAGAGAACTCTTGCATCGACTACTGCCGATGATAAGGTAGGAAACTCTATTTCTCCAAATCCAATTTTTTGAAGTGTCATGTCTGTGTCTGCGTTGCATGATTTATGTTGATCTTTTCATACAAGTATGTACACGTGAAATCCGTATGGCTTGGAAATAAAACTAAACTGCCTAAGCATCGGAATTGAAATTCCTGTTTTCTTGTTCCTGTCCAAATTAAGAGCATTCTATCGCTTCCTTGGTCTAACCTCTCCTCCCAGTAAGAACAGACAACAAAGATCAATTTAACTTGCATGCTGTTGTTTACTTAACATGTCCCTAGTGAGCAATTTGATACAAGTGACCAGACAAAAAGAAACGTTAATCTTGTGAGAAATCTTAACTCTTTTAAAGTGTGGGGATTAGCTGGGGCTCACAAGTTAAACCATGGCATAAAAGGATTTAATTAAACAGATAGGCACCCACTACATAGTATATAACAGTTGGTCAGAGGTTTCAGCAACTGAACATGGTGTTTTTTTTTACACCCAGCAGGGACGCCCTCCCTCTGTTGCATGAGGACAGGGTGAAAGGCCAACGTGAGCTTTCAGAAATTAACAATGCTTCTCATTGCAGATCAAATATAAGTCCATGTAAAACACATCAAGGGTTCCAACACCCAGCCAATTTCAGACCAAACTGTAACAGAAACTCCATCACATACTTGCCATATGTACCCCACTTATGAATAGTAAGAGCTAGCCCTGACAACGACTTATCGCAGGACATTGCCCATATCAGGAAGGCTCAAAATGTCATAAAAAAAGGAGTATTTGGATAATGCTGTTGGCTTTGGCTAGGATGAAAACAAACAAGGGCCCTGGGCATTGTGTCAAGATTCAATACATGTTCCTCCCAGGTGAAAGACTGCAGAAGATAAAAAGAGAGATGAAAGAGTCAAAAGCACAGTTGTGAGAACTGGCAAATAGTAGACTGAAAGTGCAGTTCATAAATTAATATTTCCATTGCACATTTAAAACTCATAGCATGTAGCACAACATGTCTTAAGTTTTACCGGCCTCTTGTGCTGCAGGAATGTGCAGTCAGGTATAACCAATCAGAGATTATGATTCTTCGGAGATCTCCAAAATTCTGTCGAGGTGATAATAGTCTGACCTCAAGTCTTAAGTGGAGAAGGATAGCTACCAAAAAAGGCCCGACACCAAATCCGGAGAACGCTGCCCATAGCAAGAAGACTCAAAATGTTCTTAATAAAGACAAAAAAAACTAACAAGGAGTAGCCGGAGAATGCTGCAGTAAAGACTTCGGCTAGGATGGATACACGCAAAGAGACACGGACATTCTGTCAAGATTTAAAAGATGTTCCGCCTAGGTGAAAGACTACGGATACGTCTTACAACAAGAGAGATGAAAGAGCAAAATCCGGTTGAGGAGATGATGAGAAAGATGAAGTGTGGACTGTGAAAACTATCAAAGTCACCACGAGTCCAAATCTGATTGTCAAGATATTGTAGCTATCGCTGCCCAGAAACATCATCCCCAAAAAAGAGTGAAAATGATCTTTCTTCCATAGCGCAGCGTAAAATTGGTGATATTGCACTGATGAGCACCAACGAAAGAAATAAAGAGCTAAGTGGGATTAAAAGAGGAGTACAACCAAGGGATGAAGATTGGAAACTATTGTTGGAGCCAACATGGCCCTTAACTTCTAGAACAGACAAATTTTGTATGTAGAAAATAAAACTAATAGATGGTACTTTTTCATGTATATGCATGACGATCAAGAGAGCTTAGTAAGCCTTGATCATAAAAGTATATTGAAAAACAAGTGATCAGCCAGCTAAATAAGAAATCTTGCTGGTCAAGAGATGATAATAATTCACATACAAGCTTCTAATGGAGTCAAGAAATGTTATTTGTTTATGCAACAATATGATCCACTGAAGAAATACACTAAAAGAACATCCAATTCGGTTGCAACTACAACATTGTTCATTTAGACTAATTGTTAATATCTGGTTAGCCCAAAAGGTTTGATCTTCAAAACAGGTTTTTTTTCGAGGTTCTAGAACAAAGCTGAGAATTATCAAACAAACTATGAGCTACTTTTTTCGGATATATGGAAGTTCTCACATCATTTCTCAAAGAAAGTACACAAATAACTCTTCCTAAAAATATCCATTGTCTTGATTTATTCTGTAAATGATAAAACTAAACAGCATCACATCCATATAACACCATAGGAAAACATCTGTTCATACCTAAAAGATAGAAACTGAAAAAGAATCTGGTAAGAGTTTCCTTCTTCTTAATCAAGCACCTTCAATTCGTGGGTTTCCTTTGTTGCACACCAAAGAAGAAGGCCACGGCATGAAGTATGGATAGGAACTCTCGATTTCGTCTTCGTAGAGAGAAAATATCTTGTTGAGCTCCGCTGTTTCCAGGCAGAAGGAGAAGAACGAGCAAAGAGGAACAATGTTGGGTTCATCATCAGCACGAGCTTGAATTAAGTGCAAGTGCAGGAAGCCCCGATGAACCGCCACGAGCTTCAGCACAGGGATATCATCCAATACAATTTCCTTGTCCAGCATCCATTTCTCGACACGGTCACCGCTGGCTCTCCGGACCCAGACAACAACCATGGCCCTGTGATCCACCGGACAAACCATGCAGACCTCCTCATCCTTGGTCTCGCCAACAACAAAAGGTTTCTGCCCATCCGTGATCGGCGGCAGCTCCACTGACGAGAAGTGCATCACCGCGGTGTCGAGCACAATCATGCAGTCGTTCCTTTTCCAGTAGATGCGGCCATTCACCATATTACCGGTTCTAGGCGGGAGGCAGTGCTTGTCGTCGGCAGGATGGTCTTTGTTGATCGTTGTAGCCTCCGATGACGGTAAGACCTCCCACTCCCCGGTGTCCGACGAGAAGACGACGACACGCACCTGCAAGCCGTCCTCGTGGACGCAGACGAGGCGGAACGATTCTTCGGGGGAGGACATGACATAGAGCTCGCGGACAGGCAGGGGCGGCAAGGGGATCCGATGCAGCGCTCCGGTGAGCGGGTTGTAGGCGGCGTATGTCCTGGTTTGCCAGTTGTGGAGGAGAAGGTACCCGTCAAGGCAGCCGCAGCCGCTGAATCTCCAAGAACCTTGGTCGTCGGGGATCCGGGTGAGGAAGAAATCTGAGCCGCGGAGGACGGCCGCGTGGTCCGGGTCGGCGCGGCCGCGGAGGGGCGCGAAGGAAGGGACTTCCCCGTCGCGGTTCCGGAAGAAGAGGCCGACGAGGGGCGGCGGGTGGAGCGCGCGGAAGCTGGGGCGGAAGGTGGGCGACGAGCGGACGGCGTGGAGGAAGGTGCGGCAGGCGAAGGCGGCGCGGACGAGGGCCGGGAGGGATGGGAGGCGGACGAAGATCTCGAGGAGGAGGTCGTCGCCGATGGTGAATATGGTGGTGGTGGGAGCTGGTGTGAGAGATTCCGCTACCGGCGTCGGCGGCGACGGCAGTTGGGCGGCCATGGCTCGTGGCAGATCGCAACGGATTCACCCGATGTTGGGAGACTTTGTTTTTACGGTACAGAGGTAACAAATGATGAATTCATTGGCGGGCCTCGTTCTGGTCAGCCCCACAATAGAACCATCGGCATTTTATTCCCAAACTATATCACTCCGAGCTAGCTGGAGCCATTTTATTCTCAAAAAAAAAAACTGGAGCCATTTATTCTCAAAAAAGAAAACTAGCTGGAGCCATTTTCTGGCATTTATTCTCAAATTTTATTTTAGTTTCTTGTTTGTAGTAATATTTTGCTTCCATGTTCTTTCATTTCCGGCACTTTCATTCTCCTGTTTTCACACACCATATAAATACACCAAATTAGTAGTAGTAGATTTATTTTCTTGCGGCATTAATTAAATATAATTGGTATACCCTTGTGTGTATCTTAAAACAACAAGCAATAATACTTTTAATTATTGCTTTCCTTGCTAGTACTTGCTTGTTTTTTCTAGGAAAACGCGAGTAAACAGTAATCTTTGTGATTATACCAGTACCTCAAATTATAGTTTCGTATACAATCCCTTAACAATTGCTTAAAATAGCGCCACCGATAAAGACGGTATTAGTCCATATTGGATTAATATTATTTCTGAGGATTAATTTGGTGGTACTAGTGGAAGATGTTGGGTAGCATCTCCGTGAATTTATTGCTATATATGAGCATGCAAAAAATGATGGTTTACATGATTCTTCTCTTACGCTGAAAAAGGTAACAAATATTCTAGCTCAAGTCTACAAATAAGCACCTTGTAGATACATAAATTAGTTATTGTAATTTTAATCTTGAGGTTCGGTAAAAAGTTGTTGTTTCTTTCCTTGCACAAACAAATGCAAGACAAAATTGATCCCGCCAATTCTGCTAGACAAAATAAGACCTCCGATCCACTCCTAGTAGAAAATGCATCAAGGCTAACAGTTTGTCTTTTTTTTTTGAATAACTTAAAACCCAAACTGTGTATGGAGAATTTGGTTTTGCTTTATATTCAAGCCATAGAGATTTCACATGCACACACTGTAGGAAAACAGCGACACAATTCATGGGTGAGCACACCAATATGGCACTGCAGCCTGCAAAGTGAAAATTTGGATTTAGAGAAAGTAAGAGTTTCTTACCATGTCAGGCATGCACAATGAGAGTTTTTTCTTGATCTCGTTCCATGAAATTGTTTGGCCTCTTTTATCATAAAATGTCAAGCATAGAAATATATAATACACAAAAACTCCGTGGTTGATCTCAAAGACAACAAAAGATAACGGCTCATGCTTTATAGTTGGACGAATCTTGATTCGAGGTTAGTTCAGTTTGAAACCACAGCATTACAACAGCATTGATAACTCGTAGACGCTAATTTATGTATAGTTGGACAAATCTAGATTCAAGATTAGCAAACCAACATGACAACCCGCGGATATATAATTTGTACTAGAAGTTGATTTATGTAAATGTGACAAATCTCTTCATAGTAGTATACATGTCACCAACGCTTGTAAACACCCAATGCCTCTGTGGTCTTGATGTATGCGAATACCTGACAAACATCGCCTCTTATATATGAAAATGCCCCTATATAGTGACAGTCTTTAATATGGAGCGCATGGCTCTCTGGCTTTTTCACATGATGGTAATACTTGGGCCGTTGAAGCCGGTACTGGAATATTTTTTGACCTTTTTCCCCTGCAGGCATAACCGTTAAGACGTAGTTGCCGTGAATGAAGTTTGGTCGTGCCTGGTGCACTGGAGGAGAAAGTAAGGTATATTGATGGACCCAGGTTGTGTTGTCAAGAATCCACACCTATACATTTGATTTGAAGAGTATATATGATGAATATACGCATATATATGTATTGGACATGCAGGAGAAGGATGCATTAATTTGATTTGAAGAGTATGCATGCATGTACCTCGATGGTCGGAAGATCACGCCCATAGTATGGCGGGCATGGCTTGGAGACGTCGACTCTACTGGCAACTGTAACGCTCAGCCGGCGGTGCACCTCGGTCGCAGATGGGTCGACTGGCCCCGGCCGACTTGGGCAACGGCTTGGTGCATGTCACCTGGTCGCTCTCGTGGTCGAACGACATGATTCTCTCCGATCCTTCCGTGACTCAGTACGTCGCCCCGTTCGCGCTGACGAGGCCGGCTTCTAGCTTGCACTTGGCGTCGGGGCTGGAATCTGTCTCCATGACGCCTCTCCCAGCGTGAAGACGTGGAGGGCGTCCTTAAGCTTGAAGAAGAACGGGACATGCACGACCTTGTACTGCCCCGTCGTGTGGTTGTATCCGAAACTGTATGCCTGGTGCCAGTTCCTGCCGGAGCGCCGCGTGTTGTGGCGCCTGAAGATGCCGGCGCACGGGATGTGCGGGAGCTCGAGGACGTCGCCGGTGGCGGGGTTGGCCAGGGTGATGGCGCCGCCGGGCTTGGCGTTGTCGCACAGGCAGAGGACGCCGTTGCAGACGCCGACCACCTCTTTCTGTTTGTAGACATCCGTGGTGTCGCTGGGGCGCCAGAGCTCTCGAGCTCTGCAGTTCTTGGACGAGTAGTCTAGGTCATGGAGGAGGTACACCGACTCGGTGGTGACGACGAGCGGCACGGCGTCCCGGCACTGCTGCATCTCCGTCGTGGACTGGTGGACGAGGTTGCGCCAGGTCCGGCAGACGAGGCGCAGCCGCCGGCGGGAGGTCCACGGGAGGCGCTTCAGGATCTCCACCAGGAGCTCCGTTGGGATGTACGCCATCGATCGCAGCTGCTGCCGCGGCTCGATCGATCTCAGACGTTTCCTCGTTGGTTCTGGGATAACCGTATATGTGCCGGTTTGCTTCTATAGGATCGTAGCCGCCAAGTTTCTACGGGAAACGGAACCAGATAAGCAAAAGGACAACGACGTCGAGGTTTTTCCAGATAGCCTCGTCCGGAAACTTAATTCCCAAGTTTTTTCTGAACTTGGACTTTATTCCCACGATAGGTAGCCCATTGACTTAAACAGTGGCCCATCATGATATGGTCTGAATTCGGAAGCGCTGCACGCCCAAGCCCATATGTCAAGTCCCCATCAGTACCCAGAGTCAGTTTACCTAGCACAACCACATCAGCCGGCGATCGGCCGGTGTCAAATGACAGACGCATAAGATATAATCCCTTGTAGCTGCAGTATACATAAGAAAAAAAGGACTGGAACACAGCCAATGGAATATGTAAATCTTTGTAGCTTCGCCAATTAAATATACCTTTTCCACTAACTATTAGTGAAAGACTACATCACTAACAAGGCAATGCACCAATTAAATAATCTTGTAGCTTCGCCACTAAGCGGCGCCACACGTTAGTCTCACCGTGTGGTGGCTGGGTCATATGATCTAACAACCTGTTGGAGGAACTATTCCATATAGGCCAAAATTATAGTTCTGTACAAAATCCCTTAACAGTTGCTTAAAATAGCGCCACCGATAAATACGGTATTAGTCTATCTATTGCATTAAAATTATTTCCAAGGACTAATTTGGTGGTACTACTGAGGAAGATGCTGGGTAGCATCTCCATGAATTTATTACTATTAGGCAGCATGCAAAAAAAATGATGGTTTACGATATTATTCTCTTACACTGAAAAGGTAACAATGATTCTAGTTCTAGGCTACAAATAAGAACCTTCTAGATACATAAATTAGTTTATATTTGTAATTTTAACATTGAGACTCGGTGAAAAAGTTGGTGTTTTTTTTGAGGGAAACTTGTTATTTCTCTCCTTGCACCAACAAATGCAAGACGATATTGATCCTGCTAGCTCTGCCAAACCAAATAAGACCTCCGAACTTTCTGTAGCAGATGCATCAAGGCTAACTATTTGTCTTTTTTTAAATAATTTAGGAACCGAATTGTGTATGGAGAATTTGGTTTTATTTTATTTTCAAGCCATACAGATTTCTCGTGCAAGCACTTGTATGAAAATAGCAACAAAATTCATGGGTGAGCACACAAATATGGCACTGCAAATTAAGTGAAAATTTGGATTTAGAGAAAGATAGAGTTTCTTACCACGTCAAAATCTAGTTTGGCTTCCCAAATCCCAAGTGCTACGAAATTTTCCTGACAAGGTAAAGCAACCTTGCGAGATTTCCAACACAATTGGAATAACCTTGGTCGGAGCTTGTATGCAATAGTTACGGTTTTTGGAAAAATGCTACTATTAACCTATGAAAATCTGGGCAAAAATATCGAGAAACTGGGTGGAGTATACTGGCTCCCGGAAGTTAACAACTCCATTCTCCCGACTAGCCGGTGCGAATTTTTTTCCTTCTCGAAAGACGCACGTTGCAAAGCTAAGCTAGGCTACGTGCTAGCTAATTAATTCCCGTATGCTGATGAATTTGGATTTAGAGGAAGTTACAGTTTCATACCATGTCGTGCATGCGCACTGAGAGTTCTTTCTTGCTCTCGTTCCATGAAATTATTTGAGATCTTTTATCAGAAAATGGCAAGCGTAGAAATACATAAGAAACAAAAAAAAAAATTCCACCATGGTTGGTCGCAAAGACAACAAAGGATAACGACTCATGCTTTATAGTTGGACGAATCTTTATTCGAGATTAGTTAATTATCAAACCAACATTACAACGGATATATACAATTTGTACCAGAAGTTGATTTATGAAAATGTGAATAAATCTCTTATTGGTATACATGTCACCACCGCTTGTAAACACTCAATGCCTCTGTGGTCTTGATGTATGCGAATACCTGACAAACATTGCCTTTTAGATATGAAAATGCCCCCATATGGTAACAGTGGTTAATATGGACCGCACGGCACTCCGGTTTTTTCACATGGTAACAATAGGGCGGTTGAAGCCGGTACCGGAACAATTTCTGACCTTGTTCCCCTACAGCAGGCGCAACCATTAAGACATACTCGCCGTGAATGAAGTTTGGTCGTGCCAGAGCCTTTGAAGTCTGCAGGTCTTGGACGACGAGCCTAGGTCGTGGAGGAGGTACGCCGACTCCGTGGTGACGACGAGCGGCAAGGCATCCTGGCGCTGCTGCTTCTCCGTCGTGCGCTCGTGGACGAGGTCGCGCCATGACCGGCAGACCAGGCGCATCCGCCGGAGGGAGGTCCATGGGAGGCGTTGGAGGATCTCCACCAGGAGCTCCGTGGGGATGTACACCATCGCGACCTCTGCGGTCGATCGATCGATCTCAGGCGTTTGTTTCCTCGTTGGTTCTTGGAGAACCCGGTTCGCTTCTGTACTTGTAGGATGTAGCGATCGCAGCTGTCTTTTTTTTTCCCAAGACTACGAAGCAGAACAGCAGCCGAATAGTAATCGTAACCGGCAAGTTTCTACGGAGGTTTTAGCACATAACACCACTTGTTGGGGCTTCTTTTGCACAGAACCATAACCCCAACTTGTTTTTGCAGAGAACACCAATGTTTGGGGTAATACGTTGCACAGAACACAAAACATGTAGTTAGCTCGTTTGACAAATAACTAGTAGCGTTGCACGTGCAATGCACGTTTCTCCAATATATAATAGGTAAACATCTTGTGTTAAATTCAGATACCACATATATTCTTTCAAGGAAACCAAATCATTTAAAGGGCCCAACACTATTAATTACAAGCAAGTGCTAAAGTACTATGAACATAATTATCATTTTCACTAACTTAATATCATTATCATTACAAATGAAAAGTTCCTTGATCCAAGTCAACAATTTGTATCATTTCCGAAAACAAATCGAATAATACTTTACTGCGTATAATATAAGTGTAATTAACAAAGTTTAGAAAAAATAGAGTATATTTTTTTAGACTACCAGGCTTCCGCCCTGCTTTATTGAAAGCAAAACAAACAACAGTTCGTTCTGGGGACCTCCAGATTACAAGTCAAACACACACTCCAACTCCCACACTCCCCCATCACCCTCTCTAACCAGCTCAAACAACAAGCAGAGTTTACTAGTCCAGGATACAACAAAACAACCACACCAGACACCACACCTACAGAAAAGTACCAAACACCAGGAACACAACTTGTTACGAAAACTACGAACAGTACGATCAAAAGATCAGGTTCTTCGTCTTCCATCCCTCTCCAGGCTCCTGAGTTTGCGCTTGACTTCTTCACAGGTCCAATCCATCACCAGCCGCAATCTTTCCGCCCACAAAGGTCGCCAAGACTGTAGAAAGAATATAATTCGGAACACAGCGTCAGTTGGCTTCTTCAACACTTTCCCTTCAAAAATGAGTTTGTTTCGAATGGTCTAGAGAGACCACATCGTCGCTGCCACTCCCACCCACACAAAATCAAAGCAATTTTTCTCCCCATTCCGAACCAAAGACACAATGTCAGAAATAGAATGTGGGGCATCAGGCCAATCCACAGCTTCCTTGATAACCAGCCACACAAACCTAGCTACAGGACATTCAAATAAGAGATGCTCAATCGTTTCCAAACAGTCACATAAAGGACAATTCCCTTTTGTCGGTCCTTTACGAGTCAGAATCTGCTCCCTCGTTGGTAGTCTATCTTGAATAACTTGCCACAGGAAAACTCTAATTTTCAACGGCACCTTCAACTTCCATATTTTTTGTAATTGTGTATCTGACACTCCCTGATACGCCCACCATCTGTACAGAGATTTAGTCGAATAGCTCCCTTTGGTTTCCAACAACCATTTAATTCTATCTCCCTCCGTTGACAGAAAAGTATCTTGTATCATCTCCAGTAAGGACTCCCAATCTCTCATATCATCATGCCCAAACGATCTCTTGAATTTGACATCCCACGAATGTGAGAGAATGTCGTAATTATCTGCCACAGCCGCAGTTGGGTTCGAGGCCGCCCAATATAGTCTGGGGAAAAGAAATTTAAGGGGAACATGCCCAACCCATAAGTCCTCCCAGAATCTCGTTCTGCTCCCGTTCCTACAATGTGTTTTGCTCCCCAAGGAAACCATTTTTTTACTTTTTGTAAACCATTCCAGAACTGGGAACCTTTTGTGTCATTCATCAAAATTGACTCCCCTTTCTTCAGGTATTTATTCACCAGAATCTGTTTCCACGGAGCTTGATCGTCAGTATTAAATAACTTCCAAATCCATTTTACCAGCAAAGCAATATTCATATGACGAGTATTAATTAAACAAAGACCCCCAAAGTCCTTTGGCCTGAAACCTTGATTGCAACCTTCCCAAAAGAACCTCCCTCTCACCCTGTCCATTTCCAGATGCACTCCTTCACCTATATAGTAGAAGCCCAACATAAACATAGCAATATTATCCAGACAAGAGTTCGATAACGTCAACCTCGCAGCAGAGGACATGTGCTTTCCTTGCCACGGGTCAGTCCTGGCCGTCAACTTACCAACCAGAAACATAAACTGATCCAGAGTCAGTTTGTGATCCCCAATCGGCAACCCCAGATAATGCATAGGAAGCTCCCCTAGTTTGCAGTTAAACATGTTTGCGATTCTCTCCTTTTCCTCCTTCTCTACTCCCAGCACACATACCTCACTTTTATGATAGTTTATCTTCATACCCGACATATTTTCAAAGCAATATAACAAGAACTTCAGGTGCAGAACATTACTGTCGATGTTTTCCAAAAGAATTACCGTGTCATCAGCATACTGAAGTAAGTTAACTCCCCCATTAATCAGATGAGGAACCACTCCCTTTATATGCCCAGCTTTCCTAGCTGCCTCCACCATTGCTGCTAGTGAATCCACCACAAAATCAAATAAGAGCGGTGACAGGGGATCCCCCTGACGAACTCCCCTAGACGTTGCGAAATAAGGCCCTTGTTCTCCATTTATATTAATTGCTAGGTGGCCATGTTTTACTGACTGCATCACTATTCTAATCCATTGTTCTGAGAAACCTTTCCGAATCAAAACCTGTGTAGGAACTCCCAGTCTACCCTGTCGTAGGCCTTCTCGAAATCCAGCTTCAACACTATAATAGATCTTTTCTTGATTTTTATCTCATGAAACACTTCATGAATTACGATGATCCCTTCCATGATGTTTCTCCCTTTTATAAAACCCGACTGACACGGACTAATGACTGCATGAGCCACCGGAGCCAATCTACTTGCTAAGATTTTCGTCACAATCCTCAAGATGACATTCAACACTGCAATCGGTCGAAATTGCTTGATATTTGTAGCTCCCTTCACTTTAGGAATCAGCGTCAGCACACCGTAATTCAGTCTCCCCAACTTACCTTTGTTCTGAAACAAATCGTCCAGAATCCCCAAAATTTGGTATTTCAAGAGACCCCAGCACTTTTTGTAAAACATCACAGGATATCCATCAGGGCCAGGTGCTGAGTTCACCTTCATTGCACGAATGTTTTCCGCAATCTCCTGCAAAGTTACCTTCCTTGTAAGTAAAATGTTATCCTCCTCTGACACTTTTTGATCCCCTTCCCAAATCTGCTGATCTAGACCCATTCCACCTGTTTCTTCTTTCCTGAACAAAGACTTGTAGAAATCATAAATGTGTTCTACTATCTCTTTTTCCTGAGTAATCACTCCCTGGTTCGTCTCTAAGCTTACAATTTGACATTTTCTTCTTCTCCCATTTGCTTTTGCATGAAAATAAGAAGTATTCGCATCCCCTTCTTTCAACCATTGCACATGTCCTCTTTGCGCCCAATAAATTTCTTCTGCTTCTAGAATTTTTATCATTTGTTTTTCCAAATTGTATCTCGTCGCCCATTGACCTTCCGATAAACCCACTAAATCAGCCTCTTCATCTATACTTTTAATTTGTTCCATCAAACTCTCTTTTTCTTTTTTAATGTCACTCTGCCAATTAGCTCCCCATCCTTTCATGCTTCTTCTCAACCCACTGGTACAGAAATTCCAACAATCAATCGCCGAACCATCTCCCTTATAAGACATGATCAGCTTAAACCACTTGTCAGAGATAAACTCCCTAAAACCCTCTTGGAGAAACCATTGTTTCTCCACATAAAATCTGTAGGTCTTCTTCTTCTGTAACTCTCCAGATGAAATCACAAGTGGCGAATGATCCGAACCCAGACGTGTCTCCATTTTGACCACACATAAAGGAAACAAGACCTCCCAATCTGTAGAAATCAGAACTCTATCCAGAATTGACATCGTGGGATTCAATTGATTATTTGACCACGAATATCTTCCTCCGACAGCTTTCAACTCCCTCAGTTGGTGATGAGCTATAAAGTCATTAAAAAGGCCCATCAGATTAAAGTCTAGTCGATCATTATTTTTGTCTGTCGCCGACCGAATCAAATTGAAATCTCCCGCCACCATAAAAGGAATTCTGGTTCTACAAATCTTCACATCTAAGTCTCTTAGGAAATCTTCGGAGAAAGCATGATTTGCCGGGCCATAAACAACAATAAACTCCCATGTGATCTCTGACACAATGTGTTTCAGAGTCATGCTCACATAAAAACCTCCGATTCCTTGCATAGGATTTCATAAACATCCACATCCGCTCCCATCAAGATCCCTCCAGAATGCCCTTTTGCCGGCATCCAATGCCAATCAAAGTTTTTCCCTCCAGAGATACCTTCCAGTTCCTCCCTTGAAAAATCTTGGCGAATAGTTTCTTGTAAACCAATTATATTTACAGGCTCCCTCCTTGCAAAATTCTTCAATTGCCTTCTTCTATCATGACTCCCAAAACCCCTCATGTTCCAGATTAGTGCAAAAATATTCACCCTCATTCTGACTTTTTTGTGTTTTTCCTCCCTGCCTTCTGTTGCTTTTTCCCCTCAGGACTCCCATTTGTTGAGCTACTCCCCACATCCAACAAAGCAGCTTTCAGCTTACTCCTTGTGAACCTTGTCTCAGAAACCATATTATTCTTCAGACTCCCCACCTGCTTCCCTTCTAGCCCTATAGCTTCCTCATTAACTCCCTGTTCTGCAGCCTCCGCTTTCCTCCTCGCTTCCAACTCTTTCTGAACCTTGAAATTTGCTTCAGCCAGCTTTGCCTGTACTAATTCATGAGCTTGAAGCATAGAAATTTGTTGCAAATTCGACCCTTTGTTAGCACTAAAAGTCACTTTACTATCTACCGCAATTTTTTCAAGATATGCAGGCGGAACAGAATTAAGAACAGCAAAATCTAAATTGGGATTGTTCATACCTGTCTGATTCTTTTTTGCCGTCAGCTTGATGGCTTTCTCCTCCATCGTCATGTCGGATGATCCTGTCCTTGGACTCTTCCGGATCGCCTGCACAGGGATAGTTTTGCTTCTCTTGTTACCCTTGTGCCTCGCCACAATCCACTGATCTTTATCTGATTCTGACTCCCCGGCCTCTTCATTGTCTGAATCCTCAACATGCTCTCCCATATCATTTTCTCTGTCAAAAACTGCATCTTCAGGTGTTGATTTTGTCACTTCAGAATCTGAGAGCTCTTCAGACGTATTTCCTCCAACTGCTTTCTCTTTCAGCTGCACCGAATTCCAAGTTTGCTTTTCTTTTTCCTGATCTTCAGGCATCAATTTTTCAGTTAACTCCACATCCATCAGATCATCCTCCACCATCCCATTCTGCTTTACTAGACTGTGCCTCCCTCCACGGTTCTCTCTGAATCTTTCTGCCCTGAGATTTATTCTCATTAGATATCAACTCCCTTTTTCCATTTCCGCCTGAACTCCCTCTTTCATTAATTCCTCCCTCACTTCCTCGTCTGGCGTGAAGCATGAACAAACATATCCCCCCAAAACAGACCTGCTTTCCCACATTAGTACTCCCCCTTTTGTACCTGACGTGGAACCTTTGTGTTTATTTTCTGTTTTTCCAAATCCCATTCCTCTCCCAAGCTCTCATCAGATGACTCCCCATCTTCACCTTTGTTATCATCAGGTTTTTTATCATCAGGATTATCACTAGATTTCCTATCCCATACCACACCTTCTGCCTCAATCCGGAACTTGAAGCCAGTAGAATTCAGGAATATCTCAATCCTCCCCCGCAGTTTCCTTGGATCTCTACAGTCCACCTTAATCCTGATGTGTGATTTGCTTGTAAGTGATGGCATATCAATCATTCGAGGTCTTCCAAAAGTTTTTGCTATTTCTTTCATTGACACATCATTCCTGGCATATGTTGGCACATCGAACACTTTCACCCACACAGTAGATAACATCGAATCCGCCCCTGGTTCCAGTGCTGACTCCTTGAGCGTGATTTTTATTTTGGATAGTGCAGCTCAATTAAGTCTCCACTCCTAGCACAAATCCTCAGAACAGACTTGGATGGAAACAAGACAAAGTATTCTGATTCCGACACCGGTTGCACTTCCCACTTCCAGTTTTCATCCACCCAATACTTTAGTTCTGCCTCAATAATTTTCGAAGAATGAGAACCATGCTTCACTGATATAACAGCACCCACTCCCTTAGTTACCTCCTTTTCCTCTGGCATATCTACCTCCAATGCGTAGAACCCCTGTCCAGGAATCCCAAACCCAAAAATAGAGTATATTCACTTGCAAAATATTACAAGTGATTGCGCACTTGCAACAGACGACCCTATGGTGCATGTTGCGGTGGTGCCCAACACCAACTACCTACCTATGGTATACGTATATGCTGCATGTTCCAGGCAGCACCTTGTAACCTAAGATTGAGAAGTAAGCTGGACTTGCGGGTAAATAAAAAGAAAAGTAAGCTGAACTGACGGTGATGAGAAGTCAATCCTGGATTTGAACCGGATGAACATGCTCGTCGAGTAGCTCTCCCGCTTGCAAAACGAAGCTACTTGGTGGGCTGTCTTTGTGCGAAACAAATTCTACATCCCCTATCCGCCCTATGTGGAAGAAAATTAGAAAAAAGGAACCCGGTGTCAGGCACATTTGGAGTTTTGGACCAGGAATCTGTCCCACACCACGATTGATCACCACGGCGCAGGCGGAGCGCGAGCGCATGCGCGTGTCATGTTGCCGTGTCTGACGCACGGCCCGTCAACCTCTTCCTTGAGCTGCCCAAGCATCTCACCACCTCGGTCTCCGACGTCAACTTAGTTGTCTACCTTGTCTCCACGCCAGCCAACCTCGCGGCTCGCGCCCCTCGCGTGCCACCAGACGGACAGGACCAAGCTCGTGAAGCTCCACCTCGTGCATACCACTAAGCCTCATGGCCGTCTCATGCCGGTCCTCAAGCGCGCCTGCGACCTGGCCCCGCTTCAATCCGCTCCTGGTCGAGCTCCGCCCCCAACTTCGTACAGCCGTGGGCGATCCGTGTGGTACTGGCGCTGCACCTCAGTACCAGCAGCGCCGCCGCCATTCTTCGTCCACTGCCTCAAGATCAACCGGGCCTACAGCGCGCGCGTTTCCGTTTGAGGCCACATGTCGCGTGGGCTGGAGCTGAACGGGGCCTTTCGTATGGCCACGTAGTCATCGCCGACTCGCCGTTTTACTTGAGCAAGCACGCTGCTATTCGAAGGAGATGTCCCCGCCTCGTCGAAATCATCCTCTGACCGATATGATCGTCTTCGTCCGCCACCGTGCTCCACTCTATCACATCCCTTCTATAGCGTTGCAATCTTCGTTTGTCGCTCTATCTCTCCACCGAAACCACAGTTCTCCCGTGAGTTGTGCTCTGCGTGGAGAACGCGCTCGACATCCATAGCGCGCCGCCGTTGGCATCTCAATCCTCCCCGCCGATGTAGACCTTTCCTTGCCCATCAGCATTGTCTCCTAGATCCGCCTAGCTGTATTGATGCTCTGTGCCGAAGGAATCGAGTTGGAACAGCGCAAACCCGCAGCTCTTGTACAATTCGAACTTCTTGTCGTGCTCATCGTCCTACGCCAGGGCTGCCAGGAGCCTAGGACGGCTCCGCGGATCATGATCGTCGCTCATGCCGTCAGACGGGAGACAGCCAGCGGCGCGCAAGACTCCTCAGCAGCCAAATTTACCTGCGCCCGAACAATTCAAGATAGTTGGCAGAGGATGATGTCGACGTGGTGGTCTTGGCGGAGCTGGTTCGTCCCGCGACGGCATGCATCTTGCTCTACTCGACGACCTTGGTGATGATGGGGTGTTGACAATTGGTAGCAACCTGTTGTTCTCGACGCCGCCGCCATGTTCTCGATGTGTGTGATCTCGAAGTGGTCGCCGTCAGAGCTGACCAGCGTGCTTGTCTTGCTCTTCTCGGCCACGACCTCGTCGACTTTGCTTCTGTCCGCCGTGGTCGTCGCCATGGTTCTTGCTCGATCTCTCGTCGAGTCCGTAGCTCTCGTGTCTGGTAGTAAACCCGATCGATTTGATCAAGGCAATATCGCTCCCATATTTGAAGGGCGCTACGAAAGCCTAACGTGGAGTTGTTTTCTTCCACGAGCACATAAAGGATAGGGCGACGTGGAGTAATTTTTGGACGATGCGACTCGTGACATACGACATGCGAGGGATACGTACCAAAACAGAATCGCTAGCATGCACGGGGACGGACTCCGATCCCTTTTTTTCTACCAGGCGAGTCGGAAAGTTTCTTTTATCGATGGCAATTCCTGTAATTAACACGAAAACGAAAAGGTGTGTTGAGTTGTCAAACATTGGAACGATCTGGAACATTGATCAAATATTGGACGACTTAAATTTAATGTATTCCGAACATGTTTGCTCTTTTAATAGTAGTATAGATTAGCCCGCTAAACCCACAACTTGGCCTGTATGGAACAAACCAAATCGGAGATAGAGCAGAAGCCCGTCCCCGTGCTCGATTGCAGCGGCCGCGGCGGCCAGCATGCGACCCGGCGACGGCGGCCGACTGGCTGACAAGGCGTGCGCGGCCGTGGGAGTCGAGGAGGACGGTGAGCGCACGAGTCCTCCTCTTGAACGCTGCTTGGGTGTGGACGAGCGAGCTGAGGCGAGGAATAGGCCTGGTGGCAGAGGAGGCTCGTTCGTTTTTCACGGAGGATGGAGATGGAGCAGACCGGCTGGCGCGGGGGCTGGGCAGCTTTGCTCGACTGAGCAGACCGGCTGTCTCGGCGGCTGGAGCGCTGGCAATTGAGGCGGAGAAATCTACAAGGGAACAATGCGGAGCTACACCGCTGCCGGGGCTGGGAACAAGAGATGAAAGTGCTAATCCCTCCTGCAAGTGGGCCCAGCAGATTAATTCGGTGTCAACCCAGCAAACGACCCTATCTGTGTTCTGTGCAACGTATTACCCCAAACATTGGTGTTCTATGCAAAAACAAGTTGGGGAGTTGTGGTTCTGTGCAAAAACAGCCCCAACAAGTGGTGTTATGTGCTAAAACCTCGTTTCTACGGGAAACGAAATAAGAAACGGAAACGACGACGGCGTCGAGATTTCCACGTTATGTAGCCCATTGGCTTAGAAACTGGCCCATCACGAAATGGTCCGAACTCACAGCCCATATGTCATGTCTCGAGATGCTCTTCTCTAGAAAAAAGTCACGAGATGCTAAAAAACAAAAAGAAGTCACGATCCACATTCAGCTTGCGTGGCAAAGAGAGATTCGTAATAGTCTAGCTAGCTAGTTAGTGGCAGGCATATTTGGTTTTCTACATCCCCTAATGATTTGGGAATCCCTCTATTCTGTCTACTGATCAATAAAAAATGAAAAAAATTAAATCCTACCCAGACTAGTCTTTGGTGGCAATGATATAGTAGAAATCTGCCCTCGCGAGAATTCCCGAAAACCTGCACCTACGGGACTCGGACTCGGGTAGCTAGGTTCGCCACTGCGCCCATAACCGTTGGGTCTACTAATCAATAAAATTTCGGCCAATCCACTTCAAAAAACATGTGCTATGGCGCGTCCCTAAAAAATCTGTTGTGCCACCATCTTCTCCAACATGGTATCATGGTCTGTTGTGATATATTTTTTCCCAAATTTGCGAAGCAAAACGCCAACGGAACGAGTAAAAATCGATACTTTTTTTTTTGGAAAAGTATCGGAACGAAAACGTAGTCGGCAAGCTTTCTACTGGAAACTAAATCAGAAAGTGACATCGCTTTTGTCCATTGCATAGCCTCGCTCGAAAACCTCCCTTCCACAGTGCGAAAAGAGATGTTGATTCTCCGACATTTCTCTAAAAAAAGTGCCACGACACGCTGCTGTCGATTTTTTTCCGTCTCACGATTTTTTAGGAAGTTTCATCAGAAACGCTGCCTCTCCCAGTGACGTCGTGCTCTTTGTCGGGCTCACCAGAGCTGCCGCTAGCTTCCGAGCTCCGATCGGCCTTCTCACCAGCGCCCCCGTGACTGCTTCGGAGTACCCTCCAGCAGTCTGACAAGGGGCGCACGACACCAACTACTGTCAGGGGCGGAGCTAGGATTTTTGGTCGATGGGTTCACTCAAAATTTTGGCATGAACTATAACTATAATATTGCAAAGCTTAGATTATCTCAAAACAAGACCATACCACTCAAAGACAACTTAAACAACCGAAATAGCATAACATATATAGTTGTTCTGTTAAAACTAAAGGACAAATACATACCTACTGAAATGTCCGACAAAAGTGACTGCTGCCGAGGCCTATCTGGCCAGTTATAGGCCTGCAAGCAACTTGAAGAGAAAACTGATGGCAAAAGTGATTCCAATAAACAATTCTCTCCACTTAAAAAAGTTCAAAAATTATATTTATGAGTTTCAAAAAAATCTAAAAACAATTATGCATGTAGCCGATGGTGTATCCCATAAACTTGAAAATTTTCAATTTGAAATATTTTATATTATGTTCTACACAAAAATAATAAAATATGGTATAAGCAAGAGATTTGAAAATATGCATATTTAGATCCCACTTTGTCAATTTTGTGTAGTTCAAAATACAAAGTTTTTTAAGCTGATACTTTACAAGTTCGTGGAATATACTATTGGTTATACCCGGACTTTTTATTAGAATTTTTTAAACACGTAAATATAATTGCGAATTTCTTAAATTGGAGGAGCACCGGAGCTCGGGAGCCAAAAGTCTCTACTCCCATATATGTCTGAACTTACTAAATCCGTCTCAAGCGTTGAGTTATGATACCGTCCGTCTGCTCACATATTCTACGTGATGACCAACGAAAGTTTTGAAGAAAATGAGGCCATGAGTCTTGTTGGCAAAAAATACTTATATAGGTTTGAGAAAGAATACACACATTCCAGCTGTCATGAACTCATGATTATACAAAGTTGCCATTTCCGAACCATCCCATTCCAGATCAAATAGAGAAACACAGAACAATACACACTTACACTTTCTGGCCCGATCATTGGACAATGGCAGGCAGGCTCTGTGTTCGGTTCAAAATTCACTACTCTTTTGCGCTCGACACAAGTGCATAGTGGCATCACAAGTCACAAATGGATCAGAACTCTTGGAACCTGCAGGTACACCAACCCACTCTCCCCGACTGCGCACTTTCAGGTTAGCAGTACCACTTAGTCCAGCCGCACCTTGATCCACAAGGGCAAGCGTCTCCAAGGACATCAGGTTTCTATACCCTACACACCGATCATGGGTTGTGATGACATCGTCCCAAATTGACACAAACAAGCAACCTTGTCCACAAGGAAAGTCTATGCTTTTCGTAATGATTTGTTCTTCAAGGGAAGTCCATGCGGAATCGGACATGAGGTATCGGACGGCGCGGAATCGGGTCTAGTAACCTAGTAAGCAGTGACGTTGAGGTACTTACCGCACCACCGTGGGACATGAGGCGAGAATCCGCCGCCGGCGAGAGCGCACGTATGGGCCCCATCGTCGCGCGTATGAGACCGAGGGCCTGCATCTTCCTCAGCAGAGAGCGGAGCGCCATCAGGTTTAGGGTTTCGCTCGTCCGATTATTTCGCTTCCTCTGCTTTTTGCTCGATCGTCTGTCACCACGAGCTATATGCATAGCAGGAGGTGCGGTAATCGAATTATGCAGACTTGACTTGAAATTGCAGTCTTCACTAATCGAATTATGCAGACTTGACTTGAAATTGCAGACTTGACTTGAAACTGCAGACTTGAAATTGCAGATTCCACGGGAACTAATCGAATTATGCAGACTTGACTTGAAATTGCTGGTTGTATTTGACAGAGTTGGGTCACGCATGGAATTCGTCAGAATTTCTGTCGTACAGAAATCGGACTACAAACCGTCGTACATGGAGAGGTTTCCAAGATAAAATATGTTGTACATGGATGCAAAAGGCCCAAAAACCATGTGGCAAACCAAACACACCCATAAAGCTTCTATACCCTACACACCGATCATGGGTTGCCGACTGTGGCAAGCCAAAAGGCAATCCCCACCATGTACTAAATTGACAAAAGCAAGGAACCCAAAGTAGTATATGCTTTTTCACAAAATCTTCAGTAATAGAAGATAATTTGTTTGTGAGAGTACTATGATGTTGCTAATTTGTTTCATCATATTTGTCAGATTTGTTTGCACACCAGCCTGTTGGTGTTGCACCCACCCAACCCCCCCCCCCCCCCCCCCCCCCCCCCCCCCCACACACACACACACAAAAATGTACCAAAACTTCTGTTGAAAATGAGAAGATTCAGGTGGGAGCCTTTGTGCTCCCCCGGTGACTGCTCGGAAAAAAAAAGAATTGTTTCGATGCAAGTGAGTTAAAGATAGCTGTGTAAAGTAAAAGATAAGAATTCTACAGCACAACCACCTTACGTAGTACCTAGCTCCAGCTTTGATTTAATTGATCATCACTACTACTTCTACTTATGTAAAGACTTTTATTAAACAAATCAACTAAGACAAACCGTTTAGAATCGGAGCCAAGAAAATCAGGGTGCTTACAAATAATAGATTAGGTTCAATTACAAAGCCAAACCATAGTTCCAGGGCTGATATACAGCTGGAATGCTTACATATTGTTTTCGTTGAAAAAGAACAACAGCTTAGGATCTACTCAATACTAAAGTACACACTAGATTACTAGAAATTAGCGATCATATAAATAACTGCGGGCACGCCAAGGATAATGGCAGCATTGGATGCCATCTCGATTCTCTTGAGTGTCTTGGTAGACCTTTCATGCTCTTCGATATCAGCTCTGCACAATTTCCAGAAAAACGATATGAGCGATGCACTTGAGAAAATAAACAGAGATTCAAGGTATAATACTAGTGTAGTTTACCTGAGCAATTGAGAAAGAGTACGCCTGGTTTCTCTTATCTCCTCCATGCCCTTCCAGAAATTAGCTTCCATGCGATTAATTCTCTGTCGCCCTCGGGCGAGATCCTCTTCGGTAATTAATCCTCCCCCCTGCAATGGGGATGTGCAAGTATTACAGATGCTAGTAATTCCTGCGGACGGTATGTATTTTAATTATCGCCCTAAAATTGTAAGCGAATAAACCGGACGGCGCGGGATCAGATCTAATATACTAATATTACCTCCGTTCCACAATTTAAGACGATTTGGTAGCCTATTTAGTACTAGTACGTACTAATAATGTTGTATGCAGAGGAATGTTGAGGCACTTACCGGACCACCGTGGGACATAAACCGAGACCCCGCCGCCGGTGAGAGCGCACGGACGGTGCCCATCGGAGGCGGCGACCTGAGACCGAGGGCCGGCATCTTCCTCAGCAGAGAGCGGAGCGCCATCAGGTTAGGGTTTCGCTCGTCTGATTATTTAGCTTACTCTGCTTCTTGCTCGATCGTCTGCCACCACGAGCTATATGCATCGCAGGAAGCGATGGCCGGTCTCGGACTCTGCTTCGTGTCCACCTCCTAGTACTACTGGCCCAACCCGGTTCCGGGTATATACTCCAACTTGCTCCAGGATTCTCAATAGGGTCGCGATTTCAAGAGTTTGTTCTGTGTGATTAGACATGATTAGGGTGCGCCCTATTGATATTGAACTATTATTACATGTGTATAGTATTCAATGCATGAGAATAACTTCATTATCTATAAGCTTATTTGCTTTTACTTTATCATCTTCATTGTCTAGCAATATTGTTTTTTGTCACAAACCAAATTTATTACACACAAAACATTAGAGGTAAATAAAATAATTAAATATAGAGAGATATGTCTTGATAGCTTTTGGATAACAAAGTCATGATGCCACATGAGTATCATTCGTTACTGGTAATAAAAATGAGTGCACACACACATTCAACTGTATTATACATGAAAATGTGGCTTAATACAATTGAAAAAACTTTTTCTATACCAAAATGATTCGAAAAACAACTATTACTATGAAAAATTCTAATGTCATTCCCAAAACTTAGTAAAAGATATTGTCAGACTATAAGATAATTGTCTTGATGGACCACTACCAAGTTGTGAAACAAAAAAAAACTTCATGGTATTTCCTTGAGAACGCTCTTTAAGAAAATCATAATAGATTGAGAATAAGTAAAACCATTAACAAATTAGCAAGGTCAATGTGGTGATCTCTATTCAAAATTGGTAGCCGGAGAAGGGGGTGGCGACTTATAGAGCGTACGCAGACTGTGCACGCTAAGAGGCTAGTGAACCGGTGAAAGGACAAGGATGTCGCCAAGAGGGGGGTGAATATGCGATTAAAACTTTTTTGGTTTAGTCTTGATAAATGCGGAATAAAACTAGGTGTTTTAATTTAACAAGCATACAACCTAAATATACTAGGCTCACCTATGTACACCAACAACTTATGCTAAGCAAGACAAGCAACAAGGTGATAGCAAGATATAAGACTTCAAACACGAAGTCTATCACAATGTAAAGTGCATAAGTAAAGAGCTCGGGTATAAAAATAACCGAGACACGCGGAGACGATGATGTTTTCCCGAGTTCCTCCTTTTTAGGGGAGTACGTCTCATTAGAGGGGTGTGAGTTTCAATACTCAACGCCACAAATGGCCTCACCCTATTCTCCGATAAACCTCGCACAAAATCTCAGTTCACCTTCCACTATCCGTAACCTTCAAGGCGGAAACCGGCGCCTTTACAACAATTCCGAGGCACGCACACTAGCAGGGAATAGGTCATCTGTGGCGCACCCAAAAAAAAATTGTGGCGCATGGGTGGGTGCGCCACAGATAAGCCGCCACTAAATTATATTTCTGTGGCGCATATCCGGATGCGCCATGAATTCTCACATTTCTATGGCGCATCCACACTATATGCGCCACATAATTCTCAAAAGATTCAAAAAAAAATCAGGAAAAAAACAAAAAATGAAATAATTTGGAAAACACATAAATATTTGAATTTTTTGAACTGATGACTTCCCGCTATGTCACCCATCCTCAAATTGCTCCAACTTAAGCACGCTTAACTTCTAAATTCTATTCAGTTCAGCTACCCTTATGCTACTAAAGTTCTTAATGATACTAGTTGAATGTCCGTGTGTTGCTATGGGCCAAAAATATGGTACTTTGTATACAACCAAATCATACATACATGAAACCCGCATACAACATTGTCAGTGCATCCCCTACTCTATGTTATTTATATACGCACCAATTTTTGTTTAAAAATACGTTATATTTTAGACTACACAAAAAACAAATTAGAGACAGAATAGGGGATTATTCTACTACTTTATAGACCCACAATTTTTTAATTTTAAATATTTTAATGGTGACAATCTAGCTGAATGCCCCTGCTAGCGCACACACGCACACCACTTAAAATGAATTATTAGTTCTTGCGATATCGCCGATGTATAAAAGTAAAATGCTTTAGTATTTAAAATGTCCATAAGTGAAGTTGCCAACCAAAATAAAGGGCCTCACTTGATTACCTTTTCGCCATAAAAGTTGGATATCAAACATAAGAGCTACAAACTTTGAAAATGAATATGATTGGTAATGGAAACAATACTTGACATAGATAATAATTGCCTATAAAAATTATGGAATGGAGGTATTACTAAATAAACTGTTGTAATATATATTTTCTTGCGGAAAAGCAAAGGTCATATAACCCTTACAAATTGTGGAGTTAAATTCACTTATATCGTGCCCTTTTGCTTCTAGCTGTCGATGAAGGAAGAACAAGAAGCAAATGGAAAGTTGCAACATCGTGTCCCTTCCGGTTCGCAATTGCTGATGTCGTATGTTTTTCTTCTGCACTTCTCCAGTGATTTGACCAGCGATCTGTATACATTGATCCATCCAGCTAGAATTCACCCGTGGTCTCCTCCTCCAAGGTAGTATAGCTAGCGCCGCTGCTGTCGACTGTCGATATTGTGGTCGTGCTTCAGCGTACGTGTAGATTGTGCGCTCGGTTGCTTTTGACTGTCAGTTTTCGTAAATAGAGAAGACTATTTTTTTCAGAGAGGAGAAAGGAGCGGGCGACTGTATGAATCTGTGAAGTTCAGAGAGGAGCATGGTCTAAACCGGAGCTCGGGGGGTCCCGTCGCGGTGTACTCCGATGGCTCATGGCTGCCGTCAATGGACTCCCAGGCTGCCATTGGTGAGAGTACTCCCGTGGCGGAGCGGGCTGGACTCCACATGGTGATTGTAGCTAGCGCATCAATCCGATGGACACACGCAGGTGACGGAGCACGGAGGCGCGCAGGGGCCGGGGAGGTGTGCGGGGCTGGCCAGGTAGGGAAGCTTGGGCTCCCGGCAGAGGATGACGGTGGGTACGGTGCGGTGAACGCGACGGCCGTGCTGGGTTCCGCCGGCCACCGTGTGGCCCGCCTGGCCGCAAGCGAAGGCGAAGAGGGAGGCCGGAGAGAAGACCAGAGGAGAAGGTCATGGAGGGGGTTAGGAGCAATGGCCGATCCATTCTACTGGCCAGACGAGGAAGACTACGCCGCTCGCGAAGACCACGGTGCGGTGGGGGACGGGGGTGGCGGCGCGGCCGATGATCAGGGAAGAATTGTTTTTCGTTTTGAAGTAGGGAAGAATTGTTTGGTACGGGGAAGGCGTCGTCGGGGCCCAAGGAAAAAAGGAAAAAAAAAGTTTCGGTCCTTTTTCACTTATAGGTGGCATAGTGGGTAATTAGTATCAACTTCAGGGGTAATTTTATCATGACGCACCATCGGCGACCATCAGCTGAAGCCGTATTATATAGTAGAGATAAGTATCATATCAATCCTCTTAAGCCTTGTATGTGTATATATCTGTATAGATGTGTGTAGTTTATGTGTGGTATGTGTATATATGTGTTTTTAAATTTCAAAAAAATCAAAAACTTCAAAAGTTTCAAAAGGAAATTCAAAAATTTCAAAAAATCCAAAAATTCAAAAACTTCAAAAAATTCAAAAAAAACCGAGTGAGCTCTCGCGATAGAACATGTATCTCCAGCTCAATTACCATGGTTGTCACCACATGAGACGAGCACACCGCAAACGGTCTAAAATCCAGGTTATTTTGACTCGCAAATATAAATATTGTTTATTTCTATAAAACAAATTACCTTAACACAAGCCAAAAAAAAAACCTATAAAACCTCCAAAAGAAAACACCCACGAGAGAGAAAAGAGAGAAACCAGAGGAACTTAAAAAAACCTATAAAATTTCCAAAAGACAAAAGTTGGAAATTTGAAAATATATATTGTTCACTATACTCGAATCTGTATATTTGTCATTTTGTGGAGCTCATAACTTCAAAATATTTTGCATTAAGATTTTGCAGTAGAATATTCATTGAAAATATGCATGATTTTCTTTCAGATGTTTTAAATCTCCACTCGCGTGCACCCCGCTAGAACGATTTCTAGGATCGTTGAGAAACGGACGCTTGTGAGTTGTGAGCGCGGACCGTAGAAGTGAGCTCCCTTCCCTCGTGGTAGCATGTGACCATGACACGCGGGGCCGTGCTCGGACGCAACGGAACTGCCCAAGCCTGAATTACCTGAGTATCTGTATGCCACGTAGCCTCCCGCACCGCATGGCAGCGAGCCAGGGCGCGCAGAAGCTCCGTCGTGGTGCACCGCCACCACGGCCACGCGAGGAAGGGGATCCATGCTCGCCAACGTCTCTACAGCGATCCGATCGAAACCGTGAGTGACAGATACCAGCTTTCAGTTTCTCGTGTCGAAATACGAAGTTCGATTAATTGTTTTCAGTCAATCACGTGTGCTAGCCCTATAAACGATTGCTTCTTTGGGATAAACGATTATATATGTACCACACTGCTTCGGTCAGCTTGCATCGGTGGCTCGAGAATCCAACACTCCAACAAGAGCATGCTCAATTTTTTGTTTGTTTTGCAGGTACGAGCAAACTCTGTTAACCGTGCACTCCTTCAAATCTGAGTAGGGTACTTGTAAAATATAGGACGATTCTCTCAATCGGGTTTACAAACGAGAATACTTTACTTTTTTTTTTCAAGTTTGATCAACTTTATAAAAAATATATCAATTATATGACATTAAATTAGTACTTCCATTATAATATGCATCCTATGATATTAACTTGGTGTTGTAAATATTGCTATTTTCTATAAAATTGGTCATTTTTTTAAAAAAGGAGTTAGAAGAAAACCTAAGAGACAGAGTGCCCTTATATGTGGACGGAGCGAGTATACATAACTTGTTTCAATGGGTCAATAAAATACGCGAGCCCCATGTCGCAAATTTCGATTATTGGTATGATGTATATTGGTGTATTTGTCCGTGCTTGCAATTTCACATAGAGTTGATCTCCCCAAGACCGGCACACCTACGACCCCCGTCCTTGCCATTTCACGATTCGTCACATATTGTTCGATATGTGTAACATATGGCTCGGATATCTACATCTCAAATATTACTCGATCCACACGTTAGAGCCGTTATTTGGACTGTCTTAATGCGATATACTCAATGTTTTACCTATTCAGAGAGGTCCCTTAACCGTCATCTGTTGACTTCATTATTATTCCACCGAGTGAATCCTCATGAATCCCAACGGTAATTTTCGCATGCCTTAACCGTCAAAGAAAACCGCGTGAACAATCGCGACAGAACACACATCTTCAACTCACTTACCATGGTTGTCACCACACCGGACGAGCACACCGCGAACGGTCTTAAATCCGGGTTATTTCAACTCGCAAATATAAATCTTATTTATTTCTAAAAAAACAAATGATCTAAACACAAGCCAAAAAAACCCTATAAAACCCTCAAAAGAAAACACACACAAGAGAGAGAAGGGGGGGGGGGGGGGGGGGGGAGGAGAGAAACTAGGGTCAGCATGAGTTGTTTGCTGAGTTGGTTTTCCCTCTCTTCTTCCCCTCTCCCATCCATGTCCCCAACAAAGCCCCAAAGCTTCTTCCCTCCCGCTTCCCTCCCCCACCCCGTCTGGGCACGAAACCCTACTCCCCACCCTTCCTCGCTGTGGCGTCATGGACAGTTCCACATACTAGTGGCATCTCGTATTCGCACGACATTGGTGTACGAATAACAATGGCACGTGTGAAACTGGCAAGCCACTGGTATTATCAATGGTGTGTTAAATAAAAAAACTTCGCTAGTAGCATGTCTACTATATGGATTTTCCTACTAGTGAGTGAGGCTACTTCAATACAAAGGATGATGTACAAGTTGTAAATTATTGTTGAATCAACTGTAGCTTATGAGACACACTTTAACAATGAAAATAGTAAGACATCATACCATAGCTCAATTTATACTCCAAACATTCGTATAAATATGTTTATCTAATCATACACTAGAAATGCACTATTAAGATATTTGTACTCTTTAGATATACTTATCATATATAAATACATATATGCTATGTGGATTACGTAATTGATAAAAAAATCAAGAAGGAACGTATGTCAGAAAAAAGAGTTCAAATTTAGCAGAACACAAGTGGATTTTCATTATGTATTATATACATTACACCATATGACAAAGAACAATTTTAAAAAAGCAACATTGTTATATAATGTGGCTAACTATGTCAATAAGTAACATAACTTATACTTGCCAAGACTAGAACATGTTACAAAAGTTTATATAAGTATAAAATTTAGTACAAATCATTTTTATTTTAAGAGACATTTTCTTATATACATTGAAAAACCATGTAATTAATGCTCATTTGCCATTGAACAAAGTCGAGTGCTTCCATACCGAAGACAAAGCAAATCCATAGGTTATGTGCCATCGTCGGCTACAAGGTGCTCTGCCACCCCTTCAAACCCCAAGGAAGACTCAACCATCAGAAACTGTACGACATCGAAGCTGAGGGGATGCAGCGCCATCGAGAGGTTCAACGACACTCCATGTGCTCACCAAGCAAGTGGTGGATGGCTCGATCGCGTTTCACGAATAAGTGCATTTTTATTTTCTCAGTCGATTTTTTTTAGGTTTGACCAACTTTATAAAAATCATATCGATTTATGACATTGAATTAGTATATCAAAAACTACATTTAAAGATGCATCTTGATACTGATTTGGTGCTGTAAGTATTGCTATTTTCTATAAAATTGATCAAATTTTAAAAAATTAAATTACAACAAAACCTAGTAGTGCCTATAGATTATTACCAATGCGTCCGTCGAATAAGCGGAATCTCATGTCACTAATTTGATTATCGATATAATGTATGTTCGTGTATTTGTCTGTGCTCGCAATTTCACATAGAATTTATCTCACCAAGAACGGCACACCTACGACCTAGTCCTTTCCATTTCATGACTCTTCACACATTGTTCGATATGTGTAACATGACTAGGGTGTCTACATCTCAAATATTACTCGATCGATCTGTTAGAGCGATTATTTGGATTGTCTTAACGCGATATACGAAATGCTTTCTCTATTCAGGTAGGTCCCTTAGCCGTATCGCTAACTTCATTACCATTCCACCAGAGAATTCTCATGACCTCCAACGGTAATCTTCGCTGGCCGCCTTCAACGTAAAAAACCGCGTGAACATCCGCGACAGAACACATACCTCCCAGCTCACTTACCATGTTTGTCGATATGCCACCGAGCACGCCGCAAACGGTCTTAAATCCGGATCATTCGACTCACAAATATAAATCTTGTTCATTTCTAAAAAAAACAAATGACCTAAACAGAAGCCAAAAAACCCCTATAAAACCCCAAAAGAAAACACACAAGAGAGAGAAAGAGGGGGAGAGAGAGAAACCAGGGTCGGCACGAGTTGTTTGTTGAGTTGGTTTTCCCTCCCATCCTTCTTCCCCAAAGCTTCCTCCCGCCCGCCCGCTTCCCTCCTCCCCACCCCGGCTGGGCGCCAAACCCTACTCCCCGCCCCGCCTCGCCGCGCCGGCGCCATGGACAGCTCCCCCAGCCTCCCGCTCCCGCGCCCGCGGCCCACCCATCCGCCCCCGCTCCCGCCGCAGGCCTTCCTCCGATGCCCCGCGCCGCCGCCGGCCGCTGTCCCCGCGCCATCAGCTCACGTCCACTACTTCCGCGCCCCGTCGCCCATCCCCATGTACTCCCCGCGGGTCCCCGGGCCCCGCTACGTCGCTGCCAGGCCACCCCCGACCCCGCGACCGCCCCATCCGGCTCACGCGCAGCTGCCTCCGCGACCGCCGCCGCCGCCATCCGAGGCCGCCACGCCGCCGCCTCCGCAGGTGGGGAGGGGCAGTCCCAGTCCGTGGCGCCGGTAAGTCGATGGAAATGCATATTGCTCATTGTTGTTTCAGCCAATTGCGGCGATTGACTGTTCTGTACCTCTGGAAAGAACTTGTGTTGGGCTCCAGTGTTCATATACCACATCCGATCATTCCGTTTTAAACGCCCTGAATTAGGAGAATCAACAGGTGACTGATTGCATGTAGTTGGGTTGGGAACTTGGGATGTTCCAGGAAGAGTTTCTGTCAAATTGTGGCTGAATCGGTTGAGCTCATCAGCCGAAGTTGGCTGGAATGGTCCTGTATGTAGGTAGCTGTGATGTATTCAGTCAACTCTTCCATGGATAAGGGCAACAATGTTATGCTTCCGACCTTAGCTATATAATCAATATGCTCCAGTTATGGTCTAGATGATTCCGTGCTAGATTAGTAGATTAGGCTTCTATCATTTATCAGAGTAAACCTGCAATGTGGATGGTAAACATCAAATCGCTATCTATTTGCCTTGTTGTGTTTTGGAGGGAGCATCTTAGGGTGAAAGCAGTGTAGTAAAGCAACCATGTGTAGGCGAACATCCATTGTGTGCATCCTCATGTACTGTTCTATTCAGCTTACCTGTGTCTTCAGCTTAGAAATTGTCGTTGTAGCATGTTCAGTATGAGTATGTGTATGCAATGTAGAAGTATTGTACACTCACCACTGTTTGGAGTTGTTACCCAGATTGCCTAGGTGTAGTTGTAATGATGGGTTTACTCTCAGTGTTAATGTCTAATGTGAGTTGCAGTAGCACATAATGTCTGCCGAGTCCACACCACACGTAGCATTTTCGGGTTGACTCATGTACACGAAGCAAGGGGAAAGTCTAAGTGGGATGCGATGCATTTTTTAGCACGTCCCATAGTGTGCTGGGTATTGAGTAAATTTTGGGCCTGGGTGGTAATAAAATATTATACGTGATGAATTTGGATCACCTTTAGTACTTAGCCTTATGAGACACAGACTTTCCTGGTATTATGAACTTATAGTGTAACACTACGCACACATTTTTTACAAACAATTGTCAACTCTTGTTGCAGCATTTATCTTATCGTAATTCCAGGGCCACCCATTGGAATAAGGTTTTATATTTGTTGCATTGCTTTGATTATTCCCTCATTTTGATATCTTTTTTATTTAAGTAGCAAGTTACCTATCATTTTGAGGCTCATGGATGTCATAATTGATCTTTAGAAATGACATAGTACTCCAATATAGTAAGGTAATTAGTTGATATCTGTTAGCTACTTAGCATACTATTATGATATGAGTGTTGCCAGCATCTTCTTGTAACTGCTTCACTTGTTTTAGGACAATGAGCAGAAAATAAAAGGGAAAATGCCCAGTTGTGAAGTCCGCAAGGGAGAGACTGAACAAGAGCATCATAAGGAGAGTACCACTGGACCAATAAAAGGTGTCAAGCGACTAAAAATGTAAATGGTTCATCACATAGTCATGGAGCAACTAAAGGTGCGCTCTTGCTTACATTTATTTTATTTTACATAATGTTTGATGTGCATCACTGTGATCATTTGATGATAACATTCCAGTTTGATATTTAAGCCAAATGGCTAATATAATGGTCATTTGTTGACGGGTTCGCTTTTCCTTTCAGGATGTGCCGGGACTTCTTTGTTTCCGGCATGCCGGTATGACAATTCACTAGGTAAAGGATGCGATGGTTCTCCCAAAGTAGAAAAAAAAGACTTTTGTTGTTACTTATTATTTGCTTGCTGCCAGGTCTGCTGACGAGAAATTCATCAGCCTTCTTAAAGTGCAGAAGATGGAACCCTTGATTTAAATAAAGCATGTGAGACACTGAAGGTCTGGTTTACTATACAGCAAAAAATAATGCTTTGCATTGTCTTAGGTGTCCGTTATTTTGTCATTGTCTGGGGTTTATTGCCTTAATGTCTTGTAGTTTTATGAATCTCTGTAGGTGCAAAAGAGGAGGATATATGATATAACAAATGTCCTAGAAGGTATAGATTTAATTGAAAAGGGCCTGAAGAATATGATTCGTTGGAAGTAAGTGTCACATGTTTCTGCTTTTAATGCATTTTCCCCGTCATAGCTTTTTACTGATGAAATAAATATATCAAAAGGGGGTTTGACATGTTACTTCCCAAGGATGCGGATCGCCAAACTTCTGCACTGAAGGTACACTATATTTTGGTGCTATTTTCATGCTATCTAATCATACGTTGTGTATGCACTATTATGTTTTACTTTATTTTTCACTGTTATAAGGGTAGGTTTGTTTGCTCATTGTTCTGCTATTGACTGTAGTTCCCTCCCTGATCCTAAATTAGAATGACACATAAAAAACATGAGTGTAGCAGCAAAGTGTTTCTGTACTGGATGGTGTGTGTCAACGATTTACTTGATGCAACATGCTCAGCTTCTGTATATTAGCCTTAAGAAATGTCCAAGTCAATGTGAACATTCATATATCTAAGGTTTTCAATAATCTATCGCAAGCACATTTTCTGACTAGGGGCTTTCTGCCTTCCTCAAAAGTATTGTCTACACAATGCAATTATTTTTTTCCATGTGTAAACAAAATGCAAATAAGCATGGCCATCTTCTGATAGCATGTCAGTTGACCTGAACATAGCATTTTATCCTACACTTTTGCATAAAGTTTTGTGTGGTTATATATTTAATAACTTCTTGTTGATTGTGATGTCTTACAGGAAGAAATTGAGTCATCATATGATGAAGATTTCAGGTTGGATGAGGAAATACTGTAAGTTCTTTCACAGAAACAATAAAAATCCTGATCCTTCCCATCTCCTTTGACGAATAGTTACTGGTTCTGCAGGGACGTACAAGAGAAATTGCATGCCCTCAAAGTAGATAAGGACAAAAGAAAGTAAGATTCTCACCTCTTATTTTCAGACAATGTTCTATGTTGCTATAATCATTCAAACTGAGTCTTTATGTATTTCTGTTTAGGTTGTTGTATCTTCGAAGGAAGATATTTGTAAGATTCCTCACTTTCAGGTAAGGAAATTTCTGGCTTCATGTTTGTTTCTTCTTGCTGTAATTATAAAGGCATGTCAGTAACTTCCCGACTGATTGCAGGGATCCACTATTATTGCAATAAATGCTCCTCACGGAACCTGTGTTGAAGTTCCAGATCCTAATGCGGTACACAGTCTGTAGTTACCTTTTAACTATGTGGTTGTAAGTGATGGATCTGTGTGGTTCTTAACACTACTTCATTTACCAGGATATGGACATCTGCAAGGATCTGGAATCTCAGGAAAAGCATTACCAGGTTCTCTTGAGAAGTTCGATGGGTCCAATCGATTGCTATTTAATAAGGTAAAAAAAACTGCGTCTGTAGCTTATTGTAGAATTCACTCAATCATTAACTAAACTGCTATATTTGTGCCAGTGACCATCTGGAGATATCCAAGCAGATGGCACCGGACAGTTCGATTCCGCGTTCACCGCTACCGGAAGTTCTCGAGCTCCACAGCAGGCGGATTGTCCTCCAAGTCAGGCTCCCGAAAAGGGAGAGAGCAACATTGCCGGCGAAGATACATCGGAACCATCCAGAACGCACGAACTAATGTCCGGCATTCTGAGAATCGTACCACCAGATGCTGATGTAAGGAATGCCACTAAAACCGCACATCACAGGCCAACCAATCAAGGCTGTTCACTTACTCTTCTTCCTTTTTTGCAGATCGATGCTGATTACTGGCTCGCTTCTGACGTCGATGCTACTATGACTGATACATGGGGCACTTAGTTGGTGGATCCTCGAAACCCAGTCCGCCTCTTACATAGAGAAATAGCAATTAGTGACAATGCACATTCGCATTGATGGAAGAACTGGAGCCTGGATCAGTAGGCCACCTTCAACGGTGCATATTCTGTTCTAGACTATCGGACTTCCGGTTCACCTGCAAAGCAGAGAAGAGTATACACCATAGACAGTAGATCTTGTACATTGGCAGGATGAGTTTAGCTGGTACCTCTTCTGGTACATCCATACTTTTGTGTTTGGCTCAGCAACCGCAGTAGGTAGGTTCGAGCCTTTCATTATACTAGTGTTCGTTTAGAGGGACTGTGTTTGTGTATTCCGAAGTTAGAAAGGCAACACACCTGGAAGAAGGCCAACACCGGCGGTTGGTGTGTGTTATGTTATCTGGTCTTCTCCCGCCTCGAGGAGTGGCATTGATGTATATCCTGACCAGCAACCTTGGTTACTGATAACATATCAATACAGGTTGTTCAATATAATTTGTCATCAGGTAGTATTTTATAATTTGTTGGAAGCTGCGTTTGCTCATTCTCAGGGAACTGAACATTTTTGCAAATCTCGGTCCAATTGTGAATTATCTGTGTGATCTTGCGACGGCTTGGAGTGTGATGAGATGGGAGCCTTCATTGTTTCAGTGTGTGTGGTTGGGAGTTGGGACAGAATGGAGGGGTTCCATCTTTTGAAACAGAAAACAGCTGAAAACCGTCTATGGCTGTCCAACTTGAAAGGTGCAGTTTCTTTTCTTCATTGCAACTCTGGAATTCTAACATCTACAGGATGAGGCTTTGATCACCTGAGCTTGACATCATTTTTTTCTGAATATTTATGGGTTACAGGCATGCATAGTGGCTTGCGCCCAAATAAATGGCACTCATTCATTTTCATATGATTAATTGGTAAATGTCAATTTCATACCCTTATACCATATTCACGCATGTCCTCGAGATCTAAGTCGTGACATTGAGAACCAAATTTCAAATATTTATTCAAGATCCCATAGGAGGATACCACATTTCACTTTTCAGGATAAACACACTCCGGGAATCAACAATGGCTCATCCATCGAGAGGATTGACCACATGGCCAAGGAAGAGTACTACGCTGCTCTTCTCCTCAACAATGGCGAACAAGAATGGCCGATCCGCCACGAAATCCACCGGAGGCCGTATGCTTCCACTTTGACTGATGACCACAGCCGTCGCTGCGGCGGCGACGGTGCCCTGCTCGTCCACCTCAATGGTTGCCTTATGGTACACCCCCGAGATGAAGAGCCCGTCCCCGCCGCGCACCATGCCCGAGAACTCGCCGCCTCCGAAAGCCCTGGCGACTCCGAGCTTCCGCATGTCGTCCGACGCCTCGAACTCGAACGTGAACTTGAACTTCGGGACCATGAACCGGCCGACGGGAACCTGGTCGGCCGGCGTGTGGCTCCTGATGAACTCCGGCTTCGTGACCGCCTGGTCGTAGAGATCGGCGAGGCTGACGCCGTGAGAGTCGCTCTCCGTGTCCGGGAGAAGGATGAGCATGTAGAACGCAGCTAGCTGCGGCGCGTGGTGGTCGCCGTCGATCTTATAGGGCAGCTTGAGGGCCCTGAAGCCCGGGTAGACGGCGACGTGTTGCTTGAACTCGAATTGGCCGGTCGTCATGAAGGGCACGCGCACGACGGTGCCGTCCGGGGTGTGGAAGGGCGCGGTGAAGGTCGCCGACGGGTGGAACGGCTGAGCCCACGTCCCCTTGAAGTAGAGCGCATTGGCGAGGACGACAACCGTGGACGAGTCCACGGAACGAGGAGGGAGGACCTCGCGGATGAGCTCGTTGGTCGCGTCCGACACGAAGGCGTTCACTCTCTGCCTCGCCTGCTCGGCGTCCGAGACGAAATCCACGGACTCCACGGTGGCGGTACCTGGACGCGGCGGTGACCATGAACTCTGGCTGCAGCACCTGCCTCCGGTCAACCCACACGCCGCACGCGAAGGACGTCTGGTTCAAGCCGTTCAGCTTGCCTACCAGCTCCGTCGCCGCCGCGCCATGCAGCTCGTCGAGCGACGCCGATCCGAGCAAGCCCAGAGCTCCTGACGCGTCTCTCCCCGGGCGCCAGCGGCCACCAGCGCGAGCGCCGCGTGGATGGACAGGGGCGAGACGATGAAGTTGCTTCCCCCGCCGGGGGCTGCCGCCCGGACGCCGACCTCCCTGGCGAGACGCAGCTGGCTCGATGCCTTCCCCGCCCCGTCGCTGCCAACCTCTGCAGACTCGCCACCAGGAGGCACCTCACCGAATGGTCTCGCCGGGGCAAGCATGGGGGCGCGTGCTTCCGTCTGTGCGTAGTGGTGGTGGTGGTGGAGGTAGCTCTCGCCGCTGCAAGGGCAACGCTGAGCGCAGTCAAGCGGGCGCCGCGAGGTCATTGTCCTGAACTCGACCTGCGACCGCCATGCGGCGAAGAGCGTCAAGCAGAGGACGGTCTTCCACAGAGGCGACATCCAAATCGCTGCACCTGGAGGGAAGATTCAGACAGGAGGACAGGAACGTGGTTGAACTCCGTACTGTGTGCTCGCCGATCTGTCAGACAGGAGCTAAGTTGACCATTTGAGTCCAGTGCCCATCATCGACAAGTACTCCAGTAGATATAGAAGAGGCGAATGACAGGTTAGGCGCTCTCCCAGTTCCCGATCGACTCTCAAGTCAACGGAGAATGAGAAGTACATCAAGCTAACCTCGTTTCAGTTCATGTGTCTGCAACTCTGGATGAGTTGTCGGAATCATTTTCCCCCGACTGCGGTTGGTTGCCCGCACTGTATAACCACCAACGTACGCATAATCTTCCATCTACCAGACTACCACTACCAGTACACATGTGCAGTACGGTGAGAGTCTACAGTTGTGGTGAAAACAACATTCTCTCGGGTTATTGATCAAAACAAGTCAAAGAGGTAACACTGTTAACTCGCATGCATGTGCTCCACGCTATGGAAGGTCTAGCATGTTGAACTATAATCTGACGAACAGATTCAGTTAGGGCTCGACAGTTTTACTGTAGCAGTTGTCGAACACCTTAAGTTAGCAGTGTTAGTTTTCGGTTGGCTGATAAAACGGTCAGTTCTCGAGCCTGTTCTTGAGCTGATCGAGTAGCCAGGAGTTGTGTGCGTCGTGGGATGGCACGGCATTGTGCACGCACTGCTGCTTAGTCGTAGGTGGTGATCGAGTGATCGTGGGTTGGCATTCAGTACTTGGTCATACGCCGGGGTTTTAGGATCTTCAGTTATTTGTAACGACCGTATAAATAAGAGGAGAAAGAAACAGAAAAGCTGCAAGTTGCACGCAACACCAAAATCCTTGACTCTTTCTTGTGTTCATCGCACGAGTTTTAGTTTTAGGTCTGATGTAGCAACAATACTTCTCTTCCGGCCCATCAGTTGTCACTTACCCGCTGAAACATCTACGAACACACTTGTAAGAGTTAGTCGTCCACATAACTCTATCGACTAAGAGCATTTTGAACAAACATAATATAACATATGTAGTTCTACAACCGAATCGATGCATATGTCGACACATGGTTCAAGGACTATTATATTAATGTAGATACATTAATATAGATATATGGCACTAACTTCAACAATTAGTGGTGACAGCCTTGCCCATTCCACGAAGCCCATCTACTCTCATTCTGCTCACGGTGCTAAGTAACATATAGTGCACATGATGCTAAGTTTATGTTACTAACTCCACAATGGGTAGTAACATATGTGTAGTATCATGTGTATTAGATTTATTAGATTTATAGACTCATTTTGCATTAAAATGTTTTATGTTACAGGATCTAACTATGATACTACTGTCTCCTCTCTCATTATTAATTACAATGACACATCAACCTTTTGCATGCATGGAATGCATGATACTACCTATGATACCCGACTCTGGTTAGTCTCATACTTCATTTTTATTTTCTATTTACTTTTACACCTTGAAGGCAAAGATGTCCAATCATACAAAAGAGAAACCTTTGAAGATATTTGACACTTGTAGACATACTATGCAGCTCTCTATCAAGATATTTAAGAATAATAAAATGATACTTCAATATATAAAAATACACTATAGCACTACTTACCACTTATATTTAATAAAAATTATGTGCTTCATATGTATATATTTTTAGATATAAAGGACTAAAACAACGAAGTTTTTTACCACTAGTATCTCAACACATAAAAAACAAGACAAACTAACATAACTATGATGCAAAATGTGTTTTAATGTTTCATTTTAGTGCAACTGAATTTACAGCGATAGATATTGAAATTTGTAGCATATAACATTATAGCTTATATTTTGTGGCACCTTATTTAGCTTATTGTGTTTATTACAATAAATAAAATTAATTAATATACTATGTTCACTAAAATTAGCTATACACAAGTAAAAATGTTCAGTATAAACTACCATCCTCGGTCACATCCCCCCGACCCTCCGCTACGTTATTCCAGATCTCCAAAAAAATCAAAATTGTGAGCACCATAAAGAGGCTGACAACCCATTCCGCCTTCATCACGCAACTCGAAGATTAGCTCATCCTTGAACAGACGCTAGGAGGCTTTTTTTACAAAATATTTTTTATAGAATACTTTGTGTTCGAGTTTAAAGTCGGGAAAGAATATGCCCTGCATCTAGTTGCCAAGGCAAACGACATCGTACAGGAAGCCTTGGGTGTCTGGCGAACCATATGGGGTTTCCTCGCTGTGGAAATGATAGGGTTTTTTTGTAGTTGAGTTCAGGATGTTTTAGAATGTTTTGTGTTTAATTAGTATAACCGATTGTAGTCGAGTTTAGGATGTTTTATGTTTAATAGGAAACTAATCATAGTCGAGTTTATAACGTTTATGTTTAATATGCAACTGATTGTACTGGAATTTAGAGCTTAACCGATCGTTTTCGAGTTTAGAATGTTTTTATCTGATCGTACTAGAGTTTCTAAATTATACAATGAACAATTTCATATTTCTTCGATAATTTATTTTCTTTAATCATGATATTGGTGTTAATTTGACCGATACGTGGGGCACTTAGTTGGTGGATCCTCGAAATCTAGTCCGCCTCTTACATAGAGAAATAGCAATTAGTGACTCCACAATGCACATTCGCATTGATGGAAGAACTGGAGCCTGGATCAGTAGGCCACCTTCAACGGTGCATATTCTGTTCTAGACTATCGGACTTCCGGTTCACCTGCAAAGCAGAGAAAAGTATACACCATAGACAGTAGATCATGTACATTGGCAGGATGAGTTAGCTGGTACCTCTTCTGGTACATCCATACTTTTGTGTTTGGCTCAGGAACCGCAGTAGGTAGGTTCGAGCCTTTCATTATACTAGTGTTTAGAGGGACTGTGTGTGTATTCCGAAGTTAGAAAGGCAACACAGCCTGGAAGAAGGCCAACACCGGCCGGTTGGTGTGTGTTATGTTATCTGGTCTTCTCCCGCCTCGAGGAGTGGCATTGATGTATATCCTGACCAGCAACCTTGGTTACTGATAACATATCAATACAGGTTGTTCAATATAATTTGTCATTAGGTAGTATTTTATAATTTGTTGGAAGCTGCGTTTGCTCATTCTCAGGAACTGAACATTTTTGCAAATCTCGGTCCAATTGTGAATTATCTGTGTGATCTTGCGACGGCTTGGAGTTGTGATGAGATGGGAGCCTTCATTGTTTCAGTGTGTGTGGTTGGGAGTTGGGACAGAATGGAGGGGTTCCATCTTTTGAAACAGAAAACAGCTGAAAAACCGTCTATGGCTGTCCAACTTGAAAGGTGCAGTTTCTTTTCATCACCTGAGCTTGACATCATTTTTTTCTGAATATTTATGGGTTACCGGCATGCATAGTGGCTTGCGCCCAAATAAATGGCACTCATTCATTTTCATATGATTAATTGGTAAATGTCAATTTCATACCCTTATACTCCCTTTGTTTACAGTTAGTTTGTGTTCTGGGTTTAGTCAAAGTCAAAATTTATGAAGTTTGACCAAATATATAGGAAAAAATATAAAAATTTACAACAAATTTCTTACATTATTAGATTCTTCATAAGATATATTTTCATATTATATATTTTTTATATTATAGATGTTAATATTTTTTCATTATATTTGATCAAACTTTGAAAATTTTGACTTTGAAAAAACCCAGAACGCGAACTAAATAAAATCGGAGGGAGTACCATATTCACGTATGTCCTCGAGATCTAAGTCGTGACATTGAGAACCAAATTTCAAATATTTATTCAAGATCCCATAGGAGGATACCACATTTCACTTTTCAGGATAAACACACTCCGGGAATCAACAATGGCTCATCCATCGAGAGGATTGACCACATGGCCAAGGAAGAGTACTACGCTGCTCTTCTCCTCAACAATGGCGAACAAGAATGGCCGATCCGCCACGAAATCCACCGGAGGCCGTATACTTCCACTTTGACTGATGAACACAGCCGTCGCTGCGGCGGCGACGGTGCCCTGCTCGTCCACCTCAATGGTGGCCTTATGGTACACCCCCGAGATGAAGAGCCCGTCCCCGCCGCGCACCATGCCCGAGAACTCGCCGCCTCCGAAAGCCCTGGCGACTCCGAGCTTCCGCATGTCGTCCGACGCCTCGAACTCGAACGTGAACTTGAACTTCGGGACCATGAACCGCCCCACGGGAACCTGGTCCACCGGCGTGTGGCTCCTGATGAACTCCGGCGTCGCCACCGCCTGGTCGTAGAGATCAGCCAGGCTGCCGCCGTGAGAGGCGCTGTCCATGTCCGGGAGAAGGATGAGCATGTAGAACACAGCTTGCGGTGGCGCGCAGTGGTCGCCGTCGATCTTGTAGAGCAGCCTGAGGGCCCTGAAGCCCGGGTAGACGGCGATGTGTTGCTTGAACTCGAATTGGCCGGTCGTCATGAAGGGCACGCGCACGACGGTGCCGTCCGGGGTGTGGAACGGCGCGGTGAAGGTCGCCGACGGGTCGAACGGCTGAGCCCACGTCCCCTTGAAGTAGAGCGCATTTGCGAGGACGACCACCGTGGACGAGTCGACGGAACGGGGAGGGAGGACGTCATGGACGAGCCCTTTGGTCGCGTCCGACACGAAGGCGTTCACTCGCTGCCTCGCCTGCTCGGCGTCCGAGACGAAATCCACGGACTCCACGGTGGCGGCGTACCTGGACGCGGCGGTGACCATGAACTCTGTCTGCAGCACCTGCCCCCGGTCCACCCACACGCCGCACGCGAAGGACGTCTGGGTCAGGCCGTTGAGACGTCCTACCAGCTCCGTCGCCGTCGCGCCGTGCAGCTCGTCGAGCGTCGCCGACCCGAGCAAGCCCAGGAGCTCCCGACGCGTCTCGCCCCGGGCGCCAGCGGCCACCAGCGCGAGCGCCGCGTGGATGGACAGGGGCGAGACGATGAAGTTGCTTCCCCCGCCGGGGGCTGCCGCCCGGACGCCGACCTCTCTGGCGAGACGCAGCTGGCTCGACGCGTTCCCGCCGGCGTATCTGCCAACCTCTGCAGACTCCCAACTAGGAGGCGCCTCACCGAAGCGTCTCGCCGTGTCAAGCATGGGGGCGCGTGCTTCGTGGCGGTCGTGGTGGAGGTAGCTCTCGCCGCTGCAAGGGCAACGCTGGGCGCAGTCGAGCGGGCGGCGCGAGGTCATTGTCCTGAACTCGACCTGCGACCGCCATGCGGCGAAAAGCGCCATGCAGAGCACCGTCTTCCACAAGGGCGACATCCCACTCGGTAGTAAGATTCAGACAGGAGGACAGGAACGTGGTGAACTCCGTAGTGTGTGCTCGCCGATCTGTCGGACAAGAGCTAAGTTGACCATCTGAGTCCAATGCCCATCCATCGACAAGTAGTACATATAGAAGTGGCACTTCATTGGTCGGCGAATAACAGGATATAGTGGTTCTCTCAAGTCAACGGATGAGGAGTCGAGTATATCAAGTTAACCTCGTTCAGTTAGCGTGTCTGCATAAGTTGTGTCTGCATGAGCTGTCGGAATCTTTTTTTCCCCCGACTGTGGTTGGTTGCCCGCACTTGCATAACCACCAACGTACGCATAATCTTCCATCTACCAGTACGGCACATAGGTGAGTCTTGGTACGGGAAACAATGGTGTCAAACTAAGTTTTTAAATTATTTTTAGAAATATCATTTTCCATTTGTAAGTGCCAAAAACATCCTTTTTGTGAAGCAAGTACAAAAAAAGCCTAAAATGGCACCAATCCAATTTTCACACAAAGTAGTCCCTATTTGACGGATAATCCCAAAATATTAGGATCGCTTTCTAACTAATTTCGCCTATTTATATGACTTTATGCCGATTTTCCGAAAGTAATTCAAATTTGAATTACAAGTGTGTGATAGTTTGCTCCTGGTTTTTTTTAAAAAAATCATTTTAAGATGCATAAGTAATGATTACATCAGAGAATCGTCGATATCTTTGAAAAATTCGACCCCTTTCAAGGAATAGTCATCCTGGCCATCTTGAGCTTCTTTTCAAAAACCTCAAAGAAAATGAAGATAAACTCCAAAAAGAAATCCTTTGACATGGAGTCATTTTATGTGTTACTGAAAAGTATAGAAACAAATAATGAATCAAACAAAGAATATAACCCAAAAAATGAAGTAAAGAAACCAAGAAAATAAGAAAGAAAAAATGAAAACACTCTTTGCCTTGTGCCAAATCTTAGCACACGACAAAGAATCACAATTTTCTGATTGGCTGAGACCGTATTCACGCGGATCCCCGTCCTGCACCGTCGGATCCAGCAGGATCCAACGACCCAATCTCGCCGCTCCTCCTTCTTCAAGGCGTGGCAGATACTATTTTTAATTCTATTTTATCAGTTTTCTGGGTACAGGGAAAAACACACAACAAAGAGGTTTGCCGTGTACTGGTGAAAAATAACAGACAGGGACGGTGCCGTCAGCTGCCCTGCCGTCGTCAAACATCTTTACGTTGTTGTGCGGTGGGAAAACACACGGCGAAAGCCGTTGCCTTGTATTTGTTGAAAACACACGACAAAAGTTCTTTACCGTGGTGATCTATGCCGTGTGTGTAGGCACGACAAAGGCTTTGTCGTGTTCCGCGCATCCTTTGCCGTGTATTTTGCACACACGGCAAAGAAGTATTTTCGTAATGATCTAGGAACACACTTGTAGAATTAGTGGTCCACATAACTCTATCCTCTAGGAGCATTTTGAACAAACATTATATAACATATGTAGTTCCAGAATCGAATTCATGTATAGGATGACACACAGTTCAAGGGCTATTACATTAATATAGATACATTAATTCGAGCCGGCCTTGCTGAGTACAACTATATGACACTAACTTCAACAATTTGCACCTTAGTGGTGATAGCCCAGCCCATCCTGCGAAGCCCCTCTATGCTAATATTTCATTTAGTATTTTCTATTTACTTTTACACCTTTGAGGCAAAGATGACCAATCATAAAAAAAGAGAAACCTTTAAAGATATTTGACACTTGGTACACACACTATGCAGCTCTCTATAAAGATATTTAAGAATAATAAAATGAGACTTCAATATATAAAAATACACTATACCACTACTTACCACATATATTTAATAAAAATTATGTGCTCCATATGTATATATTTTTATAACTAAAGGATTAAAAGTGATATTTAATAATAATAAAATGAGACTTCAATATATAAAAATACACTATACCACTACTTACCACATATATTTAATAAAAATTATGTGCTCCATATGTATATATTTTAGGATCTAAAGGATTAAACGCGAAGTGTTTTACCAGTAGTATCTCAACACATAAAAAATAAGACAAATTAACATAACTTTGATGCAAAATGTGTTTTAATGTTTCATTTTAGTGCAACTGTATTTACAACAATAGATATTGAAATTTATAGCATATAACATTATGGCTTATATTTTGTGGCACCTTACTTAGCTTATTGTGTTTATCACGCTAAATATTAATTTAATTAATAGACTATTTTCACTAAAATAAACTATACACAAGTAAAAATGTTCCGTATAAACTACCATCCTCTGCCACATCCCCCGACCAGTCACCGCATTGTTCCATATCTCCAAAAAAATCAAAATTATGAGCACTAGAAATAGGCTGAACACCAATGTTGCTTGTATCCCGAAGCTCAACAAGGAGCTCTAGAGGCAACATCCTTGGCCATGCGCTAGGAGACGGTGTTCCGGTCTAAACTCAGGAAAGAATATGCCTCAAGTTTCCAAGGAAAATGACATCATGCATTAAGTCTTGGTTGGCTGGCGAACCATATGGGATTTCCGTGTCTATGGAAATGACAAGGTTTTGTAGTTGACTTCGGGACGTTTTAGAATGTTTTGTGTTTAGTATATAACTGATTGTAGTCGAGTTCAGGATGTTTTATCTTTAATAGGAAAATATTGCATTTGAGTTTATAATATTTATGTCTAATATGCAACTGATCGTACTAGACTTTAGAGCATAACCGATTGTTTTAGAGTTCAAAAGGTTTTATCTGATCGTACTAGAGTTTCCAAAGTATGCAATGAAAAATTTCATATTTCTTTGATAATTAATTTTCTTTGATCATGACTAGCTAATTGCCCGTGCTTTGCAACGGGTGTATAAATATTCTTGTGGTTCAAACATGTAATTTTATCATTCTTGTGCACGTCAAGCATCATTGTCAAGTTTTGAGTAAAGCCATAATACTACGAAAAAGGCATTTGTAGCCTGGGCAGGGCTACATGTAGCCGTTTATTTTGAATTTTTGAAAAGGGTATTTTGAAGTTTTAGAAAATTCTTATAAAAATTGGAGGTAGGCAATACTGTATCCTATAGTTATGCAAAGTTTTAGTCCGAAATTTGTTTTATTTGTGGGTACGTAAAAAGAAAAATTCTGACAAGATTTGGTGGTTACTGTTGACACACGGATCTATAATTTTATCTTTTTTGTGTAGTGTATAATAAAATGTATTTAGGATTGGGATTTTGCACACTTGTAAGATTTATTCGTGGCTACATCTACATTTTTTTGGATTTTTGTAAAATTTTAAAAGTTATTTTTTGAAAAGCCAAAATAAAGGGCCACATGTAGCCGGCTTCAACATATCACTCTCCATAATACTATCTCATTACATGCTCACGATATTTGACTACATCGTGTTCCACGTCACCTTTCATGACTCATGGGCTTGTTGTTATTTTGACGATTATCTGACTGATAGACATAACACGATGGAAACAGTTTTCACCCACATTTAGCAAATCCCAAAAACAGATAAGTGGGAAGGCGACACAAGTCATGATCGACTAGACTCTTTGCAAAACAATCTTATTATTGAATATCTTTAGGCCATGAATATTTTCAGTACCAAAACGGAAGATTTAGACACAAGCCATGATCGACTACTTTTTGCAAAACAATCTTTAATCAGTTTTGTAAGATATTGCTAATAATGAAAATAAAATAATATATTAGATAACCAACTCATATACGGAATTGGTATAAAGTGAACCGAGACATATATATCTAACCTACAACCTCACAACAATATGTTGTCATATGCTGAAGCAACAATTGATGTAAAAAGAAAACTTGGAAGGCCGGATAGTTTCCCCTATACCTATAAATGATAAGATGACATTGGAGTTCATTATATCTTCGTCAACCCCGGCCAGATCATGCTTACAAGGTTCTGAACGGTCTTGGTACCCCTGGCAACCAACTCCCTCCTGATTCTACAGGTAAAGTAGAACTCAAATTCTAAGAACACATCATTCTAAAGGTAAAGAGAGACAAAATTTACATACGTTCTCTGAAATTCACACTACCGCTACCGTTTGACTCCATGGCATCTGAATACATACCACTTCAGAATCTTGATTTAAGTCCAAATTTGTGTTCATGCTCGCAGATGTCCCTTCTTTCATTCCCAGAGTAGATGGAATTTGCAGAATCTCATGCATGATTCATCACGACTACAAACTACATCTGAAGAAACACCATCCACACAGAATCCTAAACATGGCTACAATGGATTGTAGAAAGATCGAGCTGCAGTGGTACTATTGTTTGCAACTTCGTGAGCCCATCAGCCAACTGTCACTGCTTCTCTTCCTCTCCCTAACCCTCTTCTACTTTGCCTCGCCATCAAACTTATTATCCTGAAGGACACATGTTCAAGTCAGCGAGTCATCATGTTCCTCAATGACAATAAGTAACAGAAATCATGAGCTATGGAAAAAAGTGAAAGTGGTGCACCTCACTGCCTAAGTGCCTAACCAAGAATAAGTTCACATGATCTCTTATCCATCTTACTCTTAGTTAGGCACGCCAGGAACTTCCAAGTCTGGTCATGCTTTTACAACATGGCACAGATGCATATAATGAGCATGTCATGGGTATTACATACAGCTTTCATATGTAAATTGAAAATGATGTGTAGAGATGATTACCTGATTTTCAGCAGCTAATGGTTGGGGCTTTGGTAATGGCAATCTCCATGGCGCGCAGATGTGCTGACCGGCAAGGCTCAGCAATCAAACTTATTGATCTACATTGGAAGATTGTAGCCTAAGTACAATCCAAAAGTTGTTAGACATTACCCCTCAAACAAATAGAACAGTGCAATACAGCAACTTGGCACCAAATCAACAGGGTTAAGAGAAATATCATAAGAACTGCACACTTTTTGATCAATTCCACAAGTAGAGGCACAAAATAACCATGAACAGATGAACCATTTAGCAGCATCTGTATCATAGGCAAAGGTACAAAATGGACCCAAATTCATATCAACCAAATGATCAAACCTGAAGACCATGAACTGAACCTAGGATAATCTGAAGACCGTGTCCTGATCCTAGGCTATTCTTTGTATTCTAAGCTAATCTAGAGACATCAAACCTGAAGAAAGTCCAGGACGAGAATCTCGTGTGAATTAATTATTTGGAACAATCTCATGCGAACAATTTCTGAAGAGGATGAGAACAAGAGCAAGAAGCGCCAAAGGCCTGACGGCACGAATCCTGCCCTTCAAGTGCCTTCCTCAGGTGATCTGCAAGATATGAGCAGTTAATTAAGAAATTGATCTACACGTGTCTTCCCCTGATGCGCGACCAGTAGGCATTGTCATGACAGCCAAGACTGCCGACGGCGTTCACGACAAACACCTATCCACCTAGATCCAATGAAGAGGAGACGTGGTGCCTGTGCGCTAGGGCTCTGCGCTGGATGATACGTCTCAAACGTATCTATAATTTTTGATGTTCCATGCTTGTTTTATACCAATTGCTACATGTTTTGCATCTACTTTATATCACTTTTATACATTTTTTGGGACTAACCTATTAACAAGATGTCGAAGTGCCAGTTCCTGTTTTCTGCTTTTTTGTATTCCAGAAAAGCTTGTCTGGAAATATTCTCGGAATTGGACGAAACTACACGGGGGTGCCTATTTTTCCAGAACACGCCTGACGGAGCGAAGGAGCAGCAGAGGAGGGCCACCAGGAGGCCACACGCACCCAGGGCGCGGGCCCCCCTTCTGCCGCGCCTTGGGGTGGTGTAGGCCCCTCGGGGGTGCGCAGCCGCCGCCCTTTCGCCTACTTATTCCCCCCGACGCGAAAACCCTAAGTACCTGAGCAAATATCCACGAAAAGATCCAGAGACGCCGCCGTCGTCAACCCTAGCTCGGAGGTGTTCAGAACCTCTTCCGGCACCCTGCCGGAGAGGGGAATCGTCACCGGAGGCTTCTACAACGCCATGCCTGCCTCCGGAGTGATGCGTGAGTAGTTCATCCTTGGACTACGGGTCCATAGCAGTAGCTAGATGGTTGTCTCTCCACTTTGTGCCAACATGTTTAGATCTTGTGAGCTGCCCTACATGATCAAGATCATATTATTGTAATGCTACATGTTGTGTTTGCTGGATCCGATGAATATTGAATATTATGTCAAGTTGATTATCAATCTATCTTGTATGTTATTTAAGATCTTGCATGCTTTCCGTTACTCGTAGATGCTTTGGCCAAGTAGATGCTTGTAACTCCAAGAGAGAGTATTTATGCTAGATAGTGGGTTCATGTCTCCGTTTAATCTGGGACTGTGACAGAAAGTTCTAAGGTTGTGGATGTGTGATACGTCTCCAACGTATCCATAATTTCTGCTGTTCCATGCTTATATTATACCATTTGCTACATGTTTTATATACACTTCATATCACTTTTATGCATTTTCTGGGACTAACCTATTAACAAGATGCCACAGTGCCAGTTCCCTGTTTTCTGCTGTTTTTGGTTTCAGAAAGTTACTTCTGGAAATATTCTCGGAATTGCACGAAACAAAAGGCCAAGTCCCTATTTTTCCAACACGTACACGGAGTCCGAAGGAGAGACGAAGAGCCACGAGGTGGCCAAACCACAGGGGCGCGGCAGGGGCCCACCGCGCCGCCTGTGGTTTGGGCCCCTCGGGGGTCCGCCGACATCGCCCCTTCGCCTATTTATTCCCCGAGACGTGAAAACCCTAAAACACCGAGCCTTTCATCCAGAACATATTCGCTGCCGCCGCCGTCGTCAACCCTAACTCGGGGGTTCTGAAGCTCTTCCCGGCACCCTGCCGGAGAGGGGAATCATCACCGGAGGGCTCTACATCGCCATGCCCGCCTCCGGAGTGATGCGTGAGTAGTTCATCCTTGGACTATGGGTCCATAGCAGTAGCTAGATGGTTGTCTTCTCCACTTGTGCCATCATGTTTAGATCTTGTGAGCTGCCTATCATGATCAAGATCATCTTATTGTAATGCTACATGTTGTGTTTGCTGGGATCTGACTTATATTGATACCTATGTGGAGCTGAATATTATATTATCATGTCTATGTCATTTGTGATCTTGCATGCTCTCCGTTACTTGTTGAAGCCTTGGCCAAGTGAATACTTGTGACTCCAAGAGGGGGTATTTATGCATGATAGTTGGGTTCAACCTCTATTTAACCTGGGATAGTGACAGCAAGTTCTAAGGTTGTAGATGTGTTGTTGCCACTAGGGGTAAAACAGCAATGCTTTATTCAAGGATGAATGTATTGTTTACATTACGCACATTACTTAATGCAATTGTCTGTTGCTTGCAACTTAATACTGGAAGGGGTACGGATGTTAACCGGAAAGTGGACTATTTAGGCATAGATGCATGCTGGATAGCGGTCTATGTACTTTGTCGTAATGCCCAAATGAATCTCATAGTAGACACCACAACTCACACATGCATGTTATATGCACTTATCAATTGTCAATTGCCCAGCTGTAATTTGTTTACCCAGCATGTTAGTTATCTTATTGGAGAGACACCACTAGTGAACTGTGGACCCCGGTCCATTCTTTTACATCTGAAATACAATCTACTGCAATCATTGTTCTCTACTGTTTTATGCAAACAAACATCATTCCATTCGATACGTTTAACCCTTTGTTTTCAGCAAGCCGGTGAGATTGACAACCTCACTGTTAAGTTGGGGCAAAGTAATTTGATTGTGTTGTGCAGGTTCCACGTTGGCACCGGAATCCCTGGTGTTGCGCCGCACTACACTCCTTCACCAACACCTTCGAAGCAACCTCGTTTTCCTACTGGTTCGATTAAACCTTGGTTTCATACTGAGGGAAAACTTGCTGCTGCACTCATCATACCTTCCTCTTGGGGTTCCCAACTGACGTGTGACGTACAAGCATTGTTTCTGCTGTTGCCGGGGAGATATTCCCTCGTCAACTTAGCGCTAGCAACACGTTTTCTGGCGCCGTTGCCGGGGAAAACCGAATTGCTTCTGCAAGGGGAGTCTCTCACACCCAATCTCTTTACTTTGTTATTTGTCTTGCTTAGTTTATTTTTATTTAGTCTTGTTTGCTCTCTTTATCAAAAACACAAAAAAATTAGTTACTTGTTTATTTCGGTTTTGTTTTGTCTCTTGTCACCATCATGTCTTGTTCCATGCCTGTTGCTATGTCACCTGAGGAATTGATCTTCACTTTTAAACAAGGGAGTGAGGAGAATTTTAAAGAAGCTTGGTCTAGAATTAATGATTCCTTTGGTAAAACTGATCCTAAAATGACTTTAAGCTTGCTTCTCACTAGCTTCTACTTTGGTCTAGCCCTTTGTTATAGATATGCTTTAGATGCTATTGTGGGAGGAGATTTCCTTCACTGTGATGGGGACAAGCTTTTAATGCCATAAAAAAGTTGATTGCAACTTCTAGCTCAACTAATAAATTTGATTCGGCCCTTGTTAGCATCCATGCTAGATTAAACACTCTTGAGACACATATATCTTGTTTAAAGGACGGCTATAATCAAATTCGGGAATATTTTGACTATGTTCCAACAAATTTTGAACCTTCGATGTGGGTCCCTACGGTAAAGGTTGCTATTTGTGGTGAAACCTTTTATGCTCGTTGTGATATTATGTCTGAGTTTTGCCTTATGCCTAAAAGCATTTATGAAACTTTGAATCTTTGGGGACTTGCTGAAGGAGGAGAAGGAATAATCTTACTGATAACTCTGTTATATTTCCCGAGGGGATAGCTGAGGGTGTGTTTACAACCTTTCTTGGGAGAACGGTGTCCACTGATTATCTTGTTATTGAATGTGCAGGGACAGGACAAATTACACTTGGAAGATCTCTGCTCAAATTAATGGGAGCAACCATAGATGTGGGAAAAGGCACTCTGAATCTTACCTCCACACCAAGGTGCGGCCATGTATTCCCCAAACCAAAGAGTAAGTCTAAGGGTAAGAGAGGTAGGCATGGCCCTTGGTATTGATGTCAATGCTCCTCCACTTTTTGACACTTGATTTTCACTTTCTGCGCCTAGCTGAAAGGCGTTAAAGAAAAGCGCTTATGGGAGACAACCCATCGTTTTTATTTGCTGTTATTTTTGTTTTCTTTGAGTCAAGGAGTTTTGTTACTTCTGTAGCAACTCCTTTGTATCTTTATTTTATCGCAATGTTGTGCCAAGTAAAGTTCTATATTGAAAGTTGATGCAAGATTTGGATTTCTGCGCAGTGACAGATTTTTAGCTGTCACGGATTTGAGCTTATCTCCCTGTAGAAAATTCAAAAAATTCTGAAAAAATCACGCATATTCCTGAGATATGTACGCAACTTTCATTATTTTAGGCCAGATCCATCTGAGCAACTTAAGTGCCTCGAAAAAATTCGTCATTCCAGACTGTTCTGTTTTTGACAGATTCTGCCTTTTGTTTTGCATTCGCTCTTTTACTGTGTTTGTGTGGATTTCTTTGCTCCACAAAGCATTGGTGGCTGTAGCTAATGTCCAGAAGCTTTGGGATTGATTGTATCATTACAGAATATGAGAATTTTTGATTATGCACTAACCCTCTAATGAGAACTGTCTTGAGTTTGGTGTGAAGGAAGTTTTCAAGGATCAAGCGAGAAGGGTGATATTATGTGATCAAGAAGAGTGAAAAGCCTAAGCTTGGGGATGCCCCCGTGGTTCATCCCAACCATATTCAGAGAGACTCAAGCGTCTAAGCTTGGGGATGCCCAAGGCATCCCCTTCTTCATCAACAAACTTATCAGGTCATCTCTAGTGAAACTATATTTTAATTCTTTCACATCTTATGCGCTTTACTTGGAGCGTCTGTGTGTTTTTATTTTTGTTTTTGTTTGAATAAATTCGGATCCTAGCAATCCTTGTGTGGGAGAGAGACACGCTCCGCTTTTTCATGTGAATACTCATGTTCTTCACTTATATTTGTTGAGTATTCTTAACTAGCTACTGCAGTGCTTTTAGCTCCTGTTTTTCATGCATCTCTTCGAGCTGTTAGCACTTGTTTATAAATACTCTCTTGCTGCATTATATTATCATTTGGAGAGTTTATGTTTAAATAAATTGATTGGTGTTTGTTTGGAAGAAAGAAAATGCTACATGTAGTAGTTGGTATTGGAAAAGACATATGCATTCTTGTAGATCATTGTCTTGTTTCGATTTGATACTTTGCAATTGTTTTGAGCTCTCAAGTAGATCATGTTTAAGCTCTTGCATCATGTAGTTAAAGCCTAGTAGTGGAGAACTACCGTAGAGCTTGTTGAGACTTGGGATGCATATTTGTTCTCTCTAAGGTCTAGATATTTTCTGGTAAAATGTTTGAGCAACAAGGAAGACAGTGTAGAGTCTTATAATACTTGCAATATGTTTTTATGTGATTCTTGCTGTACCGGTTTATACTTGTGTTTGCTTCAAACAACCTTGCTAGCCTAAACTCTGTACTGAGAGGGAATGCTTCTCGTGCATCCAAAACTTGAGCCAAAACCCATGCCATTTGTGTCCACCATACCTACCTACTATGTGGTATTTCCTGCCATTCCAAGTAAATATTTCATGTGCTACCTTTAAACTATTCAAAACTTTATTACTCCTTATTTGTGTCAATGTTTTATAGCTCATGAGGAAGTATGTGGTGTTTTATCTTTCAATCTTGTCATTTACTTCTGACAGACTTTCACCAATGGACTAGTGGCATATACATCCGCTTATCCAATAATTTGCAAAAAGAGCTGGCAACGGGGTGCCCAGCCCCAATTAATTACAACTTTCATTAATAATTCTCTTCACATGTTTTGCCCTGATTTATCAGTAAGCAACTTAATTTGCAAATAGACACTCCTCCATGGTATGTGAATGTTGGAAGGCACCCGAGGATTCGGTTAGCCATGGCTTGTGTAAGCAAAAGGTTGGGAGGAGTGTCATCTATAAAGAAACTAAAATACATGTGTAAACAAAAGAGAAGAGGGATGATCTACCTTGCTGGTAGAGATAACGTCCTTCATGGGAGCCGCTCTTGAAAGTCTGGTTGACAAGGGGGTTAGAGTGCCCACTACCATTCGTTGACAACAACAAACACCTCTCAAATACTTATTTTGTGCTCTCTATATGCTTTCGAAAACTTAAAAAGCTCTAGCACATGATTTAATCCCTGCTTCCCTCTGCGAAGGGCCTATCTTTTACTTTATGTTGAGTCAGTTTACCTACTCCTTTCTATCTTAGAAGCAAACACTTGTGTCAACTTTGTGTGCATTGATTCTTACATTTACTTATTGCACTTGTTATATTGCTTTATGTTGACAACTATCCATGAGATATACATGTTACAAGTTGAAAGCAATGCTGAAACTTAATCATCCTTTGTGTTGCTTCAATGCCTTTTACTTTGAATCTATTGCTTTATGAGTTACCTCTTATGCAAAACTTTTTGATGCTTGTCTTGAAAGTACTATTCATGAAAAGTTTTTGCTTATATGATTCATTGTTTACTCTTTATCTATTTGTTAGCAAACTATAGACATTGCTTTGAGTCACTTCATTCATGACATGAGCCTTGCAATATATTGATCAAGATTGTGTGAAAGCATGTCTCCTCAGAAATTATTTGTTGTTATCGTTTTACCTACTCGAGGACGAGTAGAACTAAGCTTGGGGATGCTTGATACGTCTCCAACGTATCCATAATTTCTGCTGTTCCATGCTTATATTATACCATTTGCTACATGTTTTATATACACTTCATATCACTTTTATGCATTTTCTGGGACTAACCTATTAACAAGATGCCACAGTGCCAGTTCCCTGTTTTCTGCTGTTTTTGGTTTCAGAAAGTTACTTCTGGAAATATTCTCGGAATTGCACGAAACAAAAGGCCAAGTCCCTATTTTTCCAACACGTACACGGAGTCCGAAGGAGAGACGAAGAGCCACGAGGTGGCCAAACCACAGGCGCGGCAGGGGCCCACCGCGCCGCCTGGTGGTTTGGGCCCCTCGGGGGTCCGCCGACATCGCCCCTTCGCCTATTTATTCCCCGAGACGTGAAAACCCTAAAACACCGAGCCTTTCATCCAGAACATATTCGCTGCCGCCGCCGTCGT